>JAOTQJ010152955.1:0-23099 GCA_025642045.1 Solanum sejunctum
CTATCTCTTGTTGCATTATATCCTGCATACTTAGTACATTCAAATGTATTAACATATATGCTTTCCTACATGATATCACCATATAGGAACCAGAGCCCAAGTTGATCATCCTTCTCATCTATGTGGCTAGTTCGGTACTACTCAAGCTAATTTGTGAGTCCTCCATTCTGGAGATGTTTATCTATGTTTCTATTATTAAGTATTGAGATACTCTTCTTTATGCTATATTTGGCTATGAGGGTAAGCCCAATTGCTTTGTCTTGGCCCCCACTC
This sequence comes from Solanum sejunctum, assembly GCA_025642045.1. Lineage (NCBI taxonomy): Eukaryota > Viridiplantae > Streptophyta > Magnoliopsida > Solanales > Solanaceae > Solanum > Solanum sejunctum. The sequence goes on from JAOTQJ010152955.1 coordinate 274, forward strand.
TTATCTATGTAGTAGATGTGTCTGTTGGATATGTTATGTATCTAAGATATGAGTTTTGACTCCTTGTCTCTTGGTTATGATGTTATGCAAGCTTTCCCCTTAGTCCCATTGCCCCTATTCTTACTCTTTATGTCTTTTATATGCTTCTGTTACAAATGATGTGTAATGATAAGTTAAGAGGCTTGTTTGGGGTTCCTTCGGGTTCCTCATTCACCGTATCACGTCTAAGACCTAGGCTTGGGTCATGACAAACTTGGTATCAGAGCACTAGGTTGATAGATCCTCGGAGTCCAACGCATCACGTTGATTAGAGTCCTATTCATAGTTGTGAAGCGCGCCATGACTATGAATAAAAGGCTATGAGGCAAAACTCATAGAGTTATGGTAAGTTTTTCCCCCTAACAATTGTTCTTTCCTATGCTAGATCATGCCTAAAACTCGAGCAAGAAGCGCCTGAACTCCCGAGGAGCAACCTATCAATCGTGAGCTCCGGGATGCTCTCACTATGCTTACCCAAGTTGTGGCTAACCAAGTTAATCAAGGTCCCAAGCCTTTCATGCTACTACTCGGGAGCTATGGTAAGATACTTCATAAGGATGAATCCTCCGGTGTTCTATGGGTCAAATGTGGATGAAGATCTACAAGAGTCCATTGATGAGGTTTACAAGATTTTGAATACCATAGGTATTAGGCTAATTGAAAAGGCAGAATTGGTGGCATATGAACTCAAAGGGGTAGCCTAAATATGGTAAGATCAATAGAAGGGGGAGAAGGGAAATGGTAATATGGTGCTTTAGGAGCAGTTCAAATTGGCTTTTCTTAATCGATTCTTCCCTCTTAAGATTAGGGAAGCTAAGTTGGTAGAATTTATGAATTTGAAATTAGGTTCCATGAGTGTGAGGGTGTATGCCCTCAAGTTAAATAAACTTTCAAAGTATACTCCTTATTTGGTGGCTGATCCTAGATCTAGGATGAATAATTTTGTGATGGGGGTCTCCGACTTGGTGAGTGAAGAATGTCGGTCGGCTTTGCTAATTAGTGACATGGACTTGTCCCGATTAATGACATATGCTGAGCAAATGGAGGAAGAAAGTTAAGGAAGAGAAGAGGTCATGAGGCCTAGAGGGCTAATTTTGAGGGTAAATTCCAAAGGGGTTCCGGCTCCATCAATGCCAAGGATCTTCTCATGCAACTAATAGGGGGTTTGCCAATGACTTCCCTAGGCCTCAAGGTGTTGGTGGTGTGGCTCCTATTGATGTGTTTCCTAAATGTGGAGAGGGTCATAGGGTCCTATATTTGAAAGGTAATAATGCATGATTTGAATGTGAGGAGCTTGGTCACAGGAAAATGGATTGTCCAAGAAACCATAGTAAAGGCGGGGATGAAATGCGGTTCCATTGGGTAGGTGATGTGCTGTCAAAATACAACACATTTGATGCCTAAAACAAGAGATTTTATGATTTCTTAATACAACTTTTATTGTTTTTATGTGTTTTTGTGCTATTTTTGCAGAAAAGTTAGGTTGACATGATTTTAGAGAAAAGTTGCAGATTTTACTAAAGCATAGGACATATGAGTTCACCTAAGAGCCGTAGCCCAAGATACGAGTCGTAGGGTGCTATCGTAGTAAGAAACAAAGACCAAATATCAAAAATCTGCTAAGTGGAGGTCAACCCTACAAGGCCATCCTATGAGTCATAGGTCTCACTACGACTCATATAGATGTATTAGTAGCAGGAATCAGAGAGCCCAAACGTTGGACCAACAACTAAAAGCCTAGATTATGAGAGGAGCATACGAGTTATAACTTAAGCTCTGACTCGTACCAATGGGTCACACCCATTGAGTCCAAGATGCCAAGAACCTGATATAAGACCCTGATTATGACTCGTAGGTCACCCTACGAGTTGTACCTGCAAGGCATACCAACTGCCAGCTGTCTTTTCTATGTAATTTTCAAGGTTATTTTGTAAACACTATAAATACTTTAAGTTAGGGTTTTATTAGGGGGATTCCAAATTGAGCAGAGAATATCATCTTTGAATATACTCTCAAGGCAATTTTTAGGTGTTTAGCTTAGTCTATCATTTTCTCTTTGAAAACCTAATTTTTGGTGATTGCAAATCTTGCTTTGTGCTTACTATTAATCTATCAAGCTTGTGTTTGCAACTTGTGGTGTCTTTAATCTTCATTGCTTTGGGTAAAATTCTCAATCATGTCTTTTTACTTGCATTTTTGTTGGTTTTGCCTTAGCCATGAGTAGCTAAGCACCTACAACTTGGGGTTGTGAGAACTATGGGTAGTTGACTTGAGATGACCTAGGTTAGTGCATTTCTATGATTGTGGTTTTGCATATATTATCTATTTCTCTTTGTTATGATTGTTGTTTGGTGGTGGCCAACACCAAACTCTGCCTACTATCATGATCACGACAAAAGGTAATGACAAATAAGAAAAGAGAAATAAATGACAAAATTTGATTAATGTGTTCTCGTCTAATCAACCAAATCTGACCAAGGGGAGGTTGACTGGGATAATAGGTAACAGCTAGTTGGCACACCATGGTTGCCGACCAAGTGCCATAGTGAAATTCGACCTTTACCTTCACAAGAGGGCTGGAAGAACCTAAGTTACCGTCCTTCATACAAATCTGTAATTGTAGTTATGTTATTTATGTTAACTGAATCAACAAACATAGGGAACACAATTCCCAAGTTGTCTCTAAAATTGAGTATTTTCCTGCATCGTAGTATAGTGTTTATTTTACTTTGCTCTTGAATCACAACCCCCCTCCCCCATTTAGAGATTTTAGTTATAGATACTAGAAATGATTGATAGCAGATTATTGTAGTCAAACCCTATATTCCTTGTGGATTTGATCCTACCCTTTGGTTAGGTTAATTGCTGACAACAACTGCTTTCTTATTAGAGTGTGAACATCAGGTCAGAAATATGGTGCCGTTGCTGGGGAATTCGACTAGGTTTTGACTTGATTTCACTATTAGTTTGTTCTAGTGTTAATTTCTAAACTCTCTTGTATTTTATTTTTGTTTTTGGTATCTAATTTTAATTGCAGGGTATGCTAGGTTGTATGCCCAACAAGGAGCCAAGGCAATCCTTTGGCTCCGATCAACTTAGAGATCCACCGACTATTTAGAAGAATGGCTCATGTAAATAACGATATAGTGTTACAAATAATCCACCACTACGGGGTAATAGGCCACAACTTAGGGACTTCAAATGCTTATGGATGGAACCAATACCACTTGAACCCTATCTCTATGGATGTCACTGGTGCTATAGTGTTACATCCATTACTAGTAGACGCTAAGTTATTGGTGTCAAGTGGATTACTTTAAATGCTCCAAAACCATGAATTATTCATAGGGCTACCTTGAGAGGATCCCCACCGTCATCTCCAAAATGTGGTGTTTGTTTGTAAGAGGGTCATGGGGACACACAAACTTTCTCTTGATACTGTTAGTTTAAGAGTGTTCCTATTGTCACTGACTGGGAATGTCGCTGTGTGGTTGTCCAAGCTCTCTCCGGGTACCATATCAAGTTGGGTAGAGCTCTAGAGAGTATTCCTTGAAAGATATTTCCCAAGATCTAAGAACCTGAAGCTCAAGGATCAAATAAACAACTTTGAGCAATTGCCAGGTGACTCTATTAGCATGACATGGGAAAGATTTATCAAATGCTTAAGGATGGTCCCCAATCACAAGATTGTTGATAAGGTCTTAGTTGAGATTTTCTATTGGGTACTTGATGAGAATAGTCAAGCTTACGCCAACACAATCATGGGAGGAATATTTCTTGACCAAAATTTTGCATTGAGAGCCGTGACGATAGATCAAATGGTTAAAACTAATAGAGCATAGGGTCAATAAGAGGGAGGGGTGATGAAGACTTTTTATGTGGTCAATACCAACAATGAGCAAGCAAAGGTCAATGAAGATATCATGGAGCAACTTGCTCAACTTCGCACAAGTATGGACTTGGTCTTGAAGAAAAACCAAGGAAGTGTCAAAGCATTCACTCATCAATCTCCTAAGGCTCCCTTCTATAAAGATCCATTCTTTGATGAAGATGCTTGTTTCGTGAGTAATCAAGTGCCAAATTTTTAAAATAATCCTCAAAAGTCCACTTCGGAGTATTAAAGGCAAGGTTTCGGGAATCAAGATCAAAACTACAACCGTGATGGTGCTTACAGAGATAATCGAGGTGGGTATTATGAAAGAGAGAATGCCGAATGCCGAATGGGGTAGAAGAGATAGTTATCAAAATGGTCCTTATGTGCCACCTCATAATTGTGATGCCATGCCAAGCACTTCTATATTTAAAGAGATGTTTGATAAATTGTTGAACAGAGCCTATCAACATGATGAGACCTTGAAGGGAATGAAAGCGGATATCTCAAGTATTAACCAAAAAATAGAGTTTCACTTAGTGGCGACTAAGCAACTAGAGCAATGATTTGGCAAGTTCCTTTGTACTTGAACCAATGCCAAAAGGGCACCTTACCAAGTAATACGGTTCAAAATCCTAAAAATGAAGGGCATTGCATGGTAGTTATGACTCAGAGTGGCAAAAGCACTATAGATCCCCCTATGCCGGTAATTGTGGATGAAGTTGATGAGATGATTCTTGGTGGTGAAGTTGTGGTTGAGGAAGAAGGTGCAGAGATTATTGGGATGCAACGAGAAGAGGTAAGGGAGCACGGAAAATTGAAGTCAATTCTAAAACCCCCTCTTTCTTTCCCCCAAAGGAGGAATCCTCGCGGCTATTCCTCCTTTCCTCTTTTAGAAGCTTTGGAGAAGATGCTCGGGTACACCAAGTATATGAAGGATTTGGTAAGAAAGAAATGCACTTTGAGCCAAGAGTTCTCACAGGAACTCCAATAATGTAGTGCGATCATGACCAAATGCCTTGTTCAAAAATGAAAGCACTTCGGTGCATTCACCATCCCTGCACCATTGGTGATGTTGAGTTTGGAAGAGCATTGTGTGACCTAGGTAAAAGCATCAATCTAATGCCTTTTGCTATATTCATAAAGCTTGGTCTTGGCACTCCTACCCTAATGAGAATGCGATTGCTCATGGAAGATTGAACCATCAAAAAGCTAGACGAAATGCTTCTTGATATGCTTATTAAATTTGATAAATTCATCTTTCCTGCAAATTTTTTGATCCTTGATTGTGAGATTGATTTCGAGGTGCCCATTATTTTGGGAAGACCATTTCTAGCCACTGCGAGAGCTCTCATAGATATGGATTCAGGTTAACTTTGATTTAGGGTCAATGATGCAGAGGTATTTTTAACATACGCTAATCAATGAAACACTCGAATGAATTAAAGAGTGAGGTTTGGTCCCTTGATAATTGCTGATAGTGGAGGATAACTATGTTGAGCTACGACATTAAACAAGGTGCTTCTTGGGAGGCAACCCAAGCATTTTGGTTAATTATTTATCTGTTTTAAGTTTGTTTAGTTGTTGAGATTTTAGGTAGTATGGTGTGTGTTTGTTTAAGTTGGAAGACATTGATGCAATTGTAATATTTTGAAGATTGTTGTGCTTTTGAGACTTGGTTTGAAGGTGGAAATTGAAGAATTGAAGAAGTGAGAAAATGGCACTTGAAGCAGCTTTTACGACCAGGCCTATGAGTCATAGTCACAATTATGACTCCTAGTCATGCCTTATAGAAGGAAATAATAAGTATCAGAAGTTGGCACACACACTATGAATGAACCTTACGATTCGTAGGGTCTCCTATGAGTCATAAGTGGGGTTCACAGTGCACAGGTATGCATTTTAAATTTTCACAAGTATTGGGTCTGCCACGAGATCAGGACTTACGTGTCGTAGGACACCCTAAGACTCATAGTCGGGGTCTCGTAGGGGTCAAAAAATAAAATTTGACCCCAAGTATTTATTTCCCCAACCCTAAATTCGACGGATATCTCCTATTCCTCTCCCCTATTCACTTTTTCGACTAAAATCCCGGTTACCCACGCCATTTTCCAACAAGAATTCTTGTGAGGGTACTATTTTCAAGGGTTTTGGCATGGTTTTCGGTCTCCTTTACTTTGGTTAATTTCTTCTATCGATTGGTAAGCTTTGTGGTTAAATTTAATGCACTATTGCGACAAGTTCATTCTTAGTATGATCATATGCTTGTGTTAACTATGAATACTCATGCCTATGTGGTGATGTGTAGACCTAGACATGAAACCTAGGGTTTGTATGCTTTGAAAGATTTTGCTTTAAATCATACCTTGTTCAAAATCCTTGAGTGGGTGGTTATAAATGTCAAATTATTGGTCCATAGAATGTAGTGTTTAATTATTTCTCGACCATTGTAAGGAGTGTCTTTGGAATCATTTAGGAGGTGTGGGCGTGCTTTATATGCCATAGCATGTTAGACTTGATTGAAAATGTTTGAATTGTTCTTGCATTTCAATGGAATGTTTTGTTTATAAAAGTGTGAGTTTGGATATGAAATTGCACTTGGTTTTGATCGACGTAATAAGGAACTGACTTTGATTCTTAGGGATAATGGTTGCTTTAACTTTCTGATGACATTTTGGGACTACCTATGTGTCAAATATATCGTATTTCTCTTTTTAACTACTAGTGTCTTCTGTTTTTAGTCACGAGGCCCTCCTACAACTCGTAAGCTCCCTTACGAGTCATAGTTGTCCCTTGTAGCAAGCATTAGTCACCTGTAGTTTCTTCATGTTTCTCATACAAGACCCATATACGACTCATAATACCTATTATGACTCATAGGGTGGGTCTCGTAATCCTGACTAAGTTCTTAAAAATGTCTTTGGAAATATTTACGAGGCCAGACTACGACTCATAGGCTCCCCTACGAGTCGTAACTGCTCCTCTTATCTAAGTTAAGACTTTATTTTGCTAAGAAATCTTAATACTAAACAAGGCCAGTGTATGACTCTTAGGACACCCTATGAGTTATAACTGTACTCGTATCTGCAGACCTGCAGCTGCATCAAAGATTTTTTCTACTGTTTTGTTTTGTTTCTATGTTTAAGGTGGTTGTGTTTCTTGTTCTTTGCTTTGTGATCATTAATTGATCAAACATCTTGAAGCTCATATGTTGTTATATGGTTGTTTTTGCAGATATAATGCGTCCAAAAGATGAATGAGCAATCCAGATATTTCAACGGAGGTTGATTGACTAATTTTCTGAGGTTGAGAGATTTAAGGGGTCTCTAGAAGTCCACAGAGTAAGAATAGATCCCGAAGCTAATATACCTTAGACCTGAGCATGTATAGCACCGACTCCCATAGAGGTCAGTAGTTTCTCTCAGTCTGAAGAGGAGGAACAACAAGGTAATGAAGACGGGTCTGATAGCAGCCTAACACAGATGACCCCCAAACACTCAAGGTCAGAGTCGAAATCTGATAGCACCTCCCATACCAAGCAAGAAGAAGTCCAGTCACAACCCCCAGCCGACTGCAGATGATGTTTCCTAGGGATGAAGGAGATATATAACCAGGGTTAGAGGCCAAGGGACAGGGAAAACTGGTGCGATAATTTTATTAAGAGTCTAGACTGAATGACTCAGGGTTGGATAAGGTGCCAGGATTAGATAAAGAGTTAGACAGACATGGGATACGATGGACTACGCAACAGCTGGGCAAGTATACTTCTTACATGGTCCGTGAGTATTATGCGGTATATCTTGCTACACTCGACCGAGGGTTACAAAAGAACAAGAAGTCGATTGAGCAGCCGAGTTTACGGGTGGTGCCAGTTCTGGGTAGGAGAATTCCTAATTCTGAGGAGAATATTAGATGAATCCCATTTGGTCCCGCTTAAAGAGTGCCTCAGTCTACTGCAGAGTATGATAGATGCATTGACAAGATAAGGAGAGCGGTGACTAGGAAGGACATTGGGGCTAGGACAGAGCTTCTATAGTGGATTACTAGCTAGATCTGTGAGGAGGGTTTCAAGATGATGTGGGTTACAAACCACACAAATGCTATAGTGAAGGCCTACCTCTCTTTTCAGGCCAAGTTTTAGTGGTCCATTTTTCGTTGGCATATTCGGACCACTTTCATGAATAATGTGATCACCTTAGAGCGGGCTGTGTTATTAGCCAAAATTCTAGTTGGTTATGAGATAAACTGGGCCCAGATCATCTTAGAGCAGATCTACGATTTAGCCGTCTAGACAAACAACTCACTGCCATTTCCTATTTTGATTTATCATTTGTGAAGTGCAGCGGGTATTTCTATCGACCCCACTGGGACTAACACATAAAGACCACACACACCATGGACCCCAAACTGATTAAGGCTAATGAGAACCCAGTGGCCTTACCATGAGCAACTCCTTCACCTATTCTAGAGCCATTCCAGGTAAAGCCTCAGACTCAGGGTGTACCTTCAGCTGCTACCGGCACTACTCCAGCTACTATAGAGCATACGCTAGCTATTGAGATTGAGTCCACAATATCCTCCAATACTTTAGTACCAGTAGCAGCTACATTATAGGTTGATTATATTATTTGTGTTGTTGCTTTTCAGGCACTATTACACAAGGTATTTATGGCAGAGTCCAGGCTACAAGCTTTAGCAGTGCAGGTCAAACCTTGGGTCAGCCAAACTGTGAGGGACTCTAAGGAAAGGCTGAAGGTATTCATCCGTGCATTGGTAGATGAGAGAGTCAAAGCAGTGGATGCCCTAGTTGATGCATTTTAGATGAGAGTCCACTAGAGACCTGAGGGTGCTAAGCCTATTAACACGAGTGCGGTGACTGAAGTGCTGGCCAAGTTCAAGGCCGACCTATTACAAATGTTAGTAGTCCCTATTACAGTCCTCGAGGTAGCACCGATGGGTGATGAGGTATTTGACTGGCTAGCTGATCGCCTGTATGCTCATAGGAAGAGGCCCCTCTAGATAGATGATCCATAGATGAGCCAGAAGAGGCCTCGATCTAATGACCTAGCAACCCCAGTGGAGGAGCCAATAATAGAGGAAGTGGTGCAGGAGTTGATCCTGTTGGCGGCCATACATAGAGATAGGTAGCAGTAACATTCACATAGAAAGGGTAAGTCACGTACAACTAGTACCTAGTTTGTTAAGGAGGAGATGGTGACCCAGGACCCTGCTGACCAGCTAGAGACAGGTGCTTGATACACCCTGATGTTTGACTCCTTTTGACCCCAGTTCTTATTTTTCATTTTGGATACTTTGTTCTGTTGTTAAACAATATTCTTCTTATATTGTTTTTTGGATTTGTTTAAATATTTTGCTGTTGGGTGCTGTTTTTACTTCTATTTTGGATGTTAGTTTTTGATTTTTAATGTATGTATAAATATCTCTATGTTATCGTGTTTGGTTTTCATTCTTGTCTTTACTTTGAGGATAAAGTATTCTATTTTGGTAGGGTGTAGGAAGTTATGGATTAAGGTGAAGTCTGAGTAGCCTCAGGTCCATAACTTCCCCAATTTTTGATCCCAAGGTTTTCTTGCCGTGATTTTTTTTCCTTGTGGATGTTTACTTTTCTGTTGAACCAGTATGTTTAGGTGGTGTAGATAATTTGAAATTCATAATAGTGTTATTTGTTGGCATATATATAGTCTTTAAATATTTTTTGAATGATTTGAAAAATTGGATACCTTTAAAATTTTTGAGGTTATGATTGTTTATTCATTCATGCATTTTGATCATCTGGTGATATTTGTTCTGATAATGTAAAGGTAAGTTGAGGCTTGATGCATGACCTGTGAGTCTATACTTGATTGTGGGTACAACGACATGTGTATTGTGAGCTTATTTTACCGCATTCATGCATCTTGTATGGACTCAAAACTTGCCTTAGTACTCTAAAATTGATTTGGTGATGTGGTTGATTTGGAAAGGATCTTAGGCCTTTGTTCTTTGAGTGAAACCACTTTTAGCCTAAATGACCTACCAAATGAGTAAGTGAATCTCTTTTTCCAAATTTTTGAGCCTCTTATGTACTCATTCTTTCTTGACACCTTACTAGCTGAACCTTGTTTGATGAAATACCTTGATATTGGCCCTGGTCTATGCTTGAACATATGAACCTTAATTGAAGCTAAAAGCCTAAGTTGAGGGTGGTTACAAATTGTAGGCCTGGTTAAGGGAATAGATATTGTGTACTTCACCTCAGGCAAAAAGCCTAAGTTGAGGGTGGCCTTTATTGTGGTTAAGTAATAACAATGAGGTGGTTAGTTGGAAAATAAAGAAAGAAATGAAGAATCATGAGCCGAGTGAAGAAAAAGAAAAGAAAAGTGCCCTGAATTGAGAAAAAGTAGCAAGAATTGAGTTCAGAAATAAGGCACAACAGAAAATAGAAAGAAAGCACCAGAGAAAAGTTTGAAACAGGAGAATAAGGATTGATTTAATGAGAAAAGTTGGGTTATGAAAGCAAAAAGTATTGGTAAATATGGTTCAAGGATAGCTTTTAGTCACTACTTGCCTAAAATGCCATACCAAAGCCCACTGAACCTATGTTACAAGCCCATAAGTCCTAAAGTGATCCAAATCCACGTTATCACCAAGCCAGAAAATGAGTATAGAGGCAAGGCTATGGTGTTAGTCAATGTGCATGAATTTCAATTGTGAGAGTAAGAATGCTTTCTCATTCCCTGAATCCTAAATGCTTCTTGAGTGAGTAAGAGGGATTTCTTTTCTCTAAGGGCATTTGCACTACTTGATTAGCATATGACTATACCAATGATTATGGATGGTTGATGCTCCTTAGCTTATCATAGTTGGGTTACCAGATTCATCATCATGTTTTTGTTATGCTCAATAGCTTTACAATTTGATTTTGAAAATAATAGTTGTGTACCTGGATTAGAGTGAAAGATATATATGCAATTGGTATAGCTGCTATGTATTTCTCATTGTCTGCATAGATTGACTCGTCGCTTGAGGATAAACAATAATTCTAAGTTAAGGGTGTTGATGTGCTGTCAAAATACAACACATTTCAGGCCTAAAACAAGGGATTTTTTGAGTTCTTAATGTGGTTTTTATGGTTTTTATGTGTTTTTGTGTTATTGTTGCAGAAGAGTTAGGTAGGTATGATTTTGGAGAAAAGTTGTAGATTTTACCAAAGTATAGGACATACGAGTTCACCTAAGGGTCGTAGCCCAAGCTACGAGTCATGGGGTGCTATCATATCATGAAATAGAGATAAAAAATTAGAAATTTGCTAAGTGTAGGTCAATCCTACGAGGCCATCCTACGAGCCATAAGTCTCACTATGACTTGTATAGGTGTACTCATAGCAGGAAGCAAAGAGCCCAAACTTTGATAAACAGCTGAAGGCCTAGACTACAAAAGGAGCATACACGCCATACCCCAAGCTACGATTCGTACAAATGGGTCATACCAGTTGAGTCCAAGATGCTAAGAACCTGATACGAGACCCCAATTACGACTTATAGGTCCCCCTATGAGTCGTACTTGGGAGGCGTACTAGCTTCCACCTGTTTTTTCTGTGTAATTTTTATGGTTATTATGTAAACACTATAAATACTTTAAGTTGAGGTTTTATTGGGGTAGGGGGTTTGTATTTGAGAAGATAATATCATCTTTGAATATATTCACAAGGCAATGTTTAGGTTCTTAGCTTAGTCTATCATTTTCTCTTGGAAAACCCAATTTTTGGGGATTGCAAATCTTGCTTTGTGCTTATTATCAATCTATCAAGTTTGTGTTTGCAACTTGTGGTGTCTTCGATCTTCATTGCTTTGGGTAAAATTCTCAATCATGTCTTTTACTTGTATTTTTGTTAGTTTTGCCTTAGCTATGAGTAGCCAAGCACCAACAACTTGGGGTTGTGGGAACCATAGGTATTTGACTTTAGATGATCTAGGTTAGTGCATTTCTATGATTTGGATTTTGTATGCATTATCTATTTCTCTTTGTTATGATTGTTGTTTGGTGGTTGCCAACTCCAAACCCTGCCTACTACCACGATCCTAACTAAGGTAGGGACGAATAGGAAAAGAGAAATAAATGACAAAATTCGATTGATGTGTTCTTATCTAATCAACCAAACTTGACCAAAGGGAGGTTGAATGGGATAATAGGTAACAGTTAGTTCGCAAACCATGATGAAATTCGACCTTTACCTTCATAAGAGGGCTAGAAGAACCTAAGTTACCATCCTGCATGCAAATCTCTAATTGTAGTTATGCTATCTAGGTTAACCGATTCAACGAACCATGGGGAACACAATTCCAAAGTTGTCCCTAAAATTGAGTGTCTTCCCACATCATAGTATAGTGTTTTTTTACTTTATTCTTGAATCACCCCCCTATTTAGAGATTTTAGTTATAGATACTAGAAACGATTTATAGCGAATTCTTATAGTCAAACCCTGTGGATTTGATCCTACCCTTTGGTTAGGTTAGTTACTAATAGAAACCATTTTCTAATTGAAGCATGAACATCAGGTTAGTAAAGGTGGTCATTAAGGTTGTGCCCCAATATATAATCAGTTTTATGCTCTACAAAGGAGGCGAGGGGTTGATGAGGTTTCTGACGTTATTATCGGTATGTTGTAAATCTTTTTCTTTGATGTATATGCTTTGATTGATCCAAGTGCCACTGTTTCCTTTGTTATCCCTATTATTTCTAAAAAGTTCCATGTTGACCCCAAGTTATTGCATGAGTCATATGAAGTGTCTACTCCTATTGGTGCATCTATTGTTGCTAGGAAAGTTTATAGAAGTTGTCCTATTTGCATCTTTCATAAAGTTTTGCCTTGTTATCTATTGAGTTAGACATGGTCAATTTTGATGTCATTCTTGGGATGGATTGATCGCATGCCTACTATGCTTCTATTAATTTTGTAGAACCCGTAGAGTCAAATTTCATTTTCCAAATGAACCCATCCTTGAGTTGGAAAGTCAAGATGTGGTGGTCAAGGGTAGATTCATTTCTTGCATTAAATCCTATAAGTTGATCTCTAAAGGGTGTCTTTACCATCATGTGAGGGTTAAGGATATGGAGTCTAAAGTCCTTCCCATAGAGTCGATTTCAGTTGTAGATGAGTTTTTTGATATCCTACAAAATGACCTTCTTGGTGTTCCTCCTGAAAGGAAAATAGACTTTGTCATAGACCTCTTCTCCGATACTCAACCCATTTCTATTCCCCCTTACTATATTGCCCAAGTGGAGTTGAAGGAGTTAAAGGAACAATTGAGGGACTTGTTGGAAAAGGGATTTATTAGTCGGATAACCTTATTTGGGGTTAGTGCCTTGATAGCCAATCAAGGGGCTAGTGCCTTGATAACTGAGGTGGGTGTTTGTATACATCAACCGAGGTAGGGGTTTGTACTCATCAACTGAGGTGGGGTTTTGTAGTAATCAGCCATGTTTGGGCTTTGTACTCATCAACCATATGAGGGGTTTTTACCTCGCCACCAGGGTGATAAGGTGAACATATCATCAACCATGTGAGGAGTTTGTACCATATCACCAGGGTTATGGGGTGAAACCATCATCAACCGCCCAAGGGGTTTGTACTTTGGAAATCTAGCTTGGTCTCTTCTATACATATGATATCCTATATGAGTATGAGTTACTTAACCATGTTTCACTTGAACATTGGTCTTTCATGCCATATTTTTATATGATGTCTATTGCCTATTATCATGCATTTTGACTATGATGCCTATCTCTTGTTGCAATTTCTTCCTACATACTTAGTACATTCAAATGTACTAACGCATACTCTTGCCTACATACTATCACCATGTAGGAACCGGTGCCCAAGTTGATTATCCTCCTCTTCCACGTGGTTAGTTCGGTACTACTCAAGCTAGTTGGTGAGTCCTCCATTCCGGGGGACGTTTACCTATATTTCTCTTATTATGTATAGAAATACTCTTCTTTATGTATTATTTTTACTATGCGAGTGAGCCCAATTGCTTTTTCTTATCCCGCTCTTTTCTATGTAATAGAAATATTGTTGGACATGCTATGTATCTATGTTATGACCTTGACTCTTTCATCCTTTGAATATGATGTTATACAAGCTTTCGCCTTAGTCTCTTACCCTTGTTTTCCAAGCTTATACATGTTACTTAAGTATTAATCTCTCTCCTTTAGTCCCATTTCCCCTATATTTATGTTTCTTGTGTTGTTTTATATTGCTTCCACGACCAAGAATGTGCAATGATATGCTAAGAGGCTTGTTTAGGGTTCTTTCGAGTTTCCCATTTGCTAGTCATGTCTAGGACCTAGGCTTGGGTCATGACATGTAGCAAGTAATAGTGAGCAAAAATCAAAAATCTGCTAAGTGGATGTCAGCCTTACGAGTCCAATCTACGAGTTGTAGGTCTCACTACATCCCATATAGGAAGGTTCGTAGCGAGAAACAGAGCTAAACATTTGGACCAAGAATTGAATGCCTAGACTACGAGAGGAACATACGAGTCGTCTCCCAAGTAATGATTCGTACCTGTAGGTCATAATATTTAGGTCCGAAATGCAAAGTGCCTAATATGAAACCCCGATTATGATTCGTAGGTCACCCTACGAGTCGTACTTATGAGACATACCTGCTGCCAACTGTCTTTTCTACTTAATTTTTAGGGTTAAATTGTAAATGCTATAAATATTTTATGTTAGGGTTTTAGAAGGAGGAATCCCGAACTTGAATATTATAGAGAAACTTTAAATATTCTCTCTAGAATATTTTTAGGGTTTACTGCAGATTTCACTTTTTAATTGGAAAACCCAGTTTTGGGGATTGCAAGAATTACATTATACTTATTTTCCATCTATCAAAGCTTGTGGTTTGCAATTTGTGGTATTCAAGTTCGTCATTAGCTTAGGTAAATTCTCAACTATGACTTTTATTTGCATTATTGTTGATTTTACCTTAGCCATGAGTAGCTAAGCACCCACAATTTGGGGTTGTGGGAACCATGGGTAGTTGACTTGAAATAACCTAGTCTTGGTGCATTTCTTTGGTTAGGGTTTTGCATATATTATTTATTTTCCTTCATTATGATTGATGTTTGGTAGTGTCCAAGACCAAACCCTACCTATTATCACGATTCCAACCAATATAGTGATGAACAAGAAAAAGGAAGTAGACAACAAAATTCGATTGATGTATTCTCGTCTAATTAACCAAACTTGACCAAAGAGAGGTTGACTGGGACAATGGGTAACGATTAATTGGCACACCATGGTTGTCGACCAAGCGCCATGGTTAAATTTGACTTTCACCTTCACAAGAGGGATAGAAGAACCTATGTTACCGTCCTGTATGCGAATTCCCAATTAGAGTTATGTTGTCTAGGGTAATTAAGTCAACGAACCACAGGGAACACAATTCTCGGGTTGTCCCTAAATTTGAGTGTTTTCTTGCATTGTTAGTATAGTGTTTACTTTTAGTTTTGTTCTTAAATAAACCCCCCCTCCCCATTTAGATAGTTTAGTTATCGATGCTCAAAATGATTGATAGTGAATTCTTGTAGTCAAGCCCTTTATTCCCTATGGATTCGACCCTAACCTCTGGTTAGGTTAATTACTGACAGCGACCGATTCAGTAAAAAACTATGGTGCCATTGCTGGGGATAAATCCCAAGGGTCTAACTCGAACTATTTGAGGCAAGGTTCTAGAAATCTAGGTCTAAACTACAATCGTGATGGTGCTTAAAGAGATAACTGAGGTGGCTATTATGGAAAAAAGAGAGTGTCGGATGCCGAATGGGCTAGAAGAGATGGCTATAAGAATAGTCCTTATGTGCCACCCCACAATTGTGATGCCATGCCAAGTACTTTGAGGCTTGAAGAGATGTTTGACAAGTTGTTGAAAGAGCTAACCACTAAGATGAGACCTTGAAATGAATGAAGTCTGACATATCAAGTACAAACCAAAAGATAGAGTCTCACTCCATGGCGATCAAACAACTAGAACAACAATTTGGGCAAGTTTCTTCGCAATTGAACCAACGCCAAAAGGGCACCTTACCAAGCATTACGGTGCAAAATCCAAAGAATAACGAGTATTGCAAGGCAGTTATGACTAAGAATGGCAAAAGTACCATAGATCCCCCTATCCTGTGATCGAGGATGAATCTTATGAGAAGGGTATTGGTAGTGAAGTTATAGTTGAGAGAGAAGGGTCGGAGAATGTTAGGATGCAAAGAAACAAAGTGAGAGAGCAAGAAAAGATTAAGATGATTCCAAAACCTCCTCCTCCCTTCCCTCAAAGGCTTAAGAAAAAAGAAGAGAAGGGCAAGTTCAAACACTTCCTCTCGATGTTGAAGCAACTATCCATCAATATTCCCCTTCTAGAAGCTTTGGAGAAGATGATGAGGTTTTCCAAATATATGAAGGATTGGGTGACAAAGAAATGCACTTTGAGCCAAGATTTCTCACAAGAGTTCCAACAATATAGTGTAATCACGACCAAATGCCTTGTTCAAAAATGAGAGGACCCCGGTGCATTCACCATCCTTTGCACCATTAGTGAGTTAAATTCACAATAGCATTATATGACTTAGGAGCAAGTATTAATCTAATTGCTCTTACCGTGTTCAAAAAGCTTGGTCTTGGCACCCCTATTCAAACAAGAATGCGGTTGCTCATGGTGGATTGAACTACCAAAAAGCTGGAAGGACTACTTTATGATATGCTTATAAAGGTTGATGAATTCATCTTTCCTGAGGACTTTGTGATTCTTGATTGTGAGGTTGATTTCGAGGTGCCTATTATATTGGGAAGACCATTTCTAGCCATTGGGAGAGCCTTGGTGGATATGGATTTGGGTCAACTGTGGTTCAGGGTCAATAATGCAGCAGTGGTGTTTGACATCCACCAATCCATGAAACATTCGGATGAGTTAAAGAGTGAGGTTTGGGCCATTGAAGACTTTTGCTGATGAATGATGACAAAGTCGAGCCAGGACATTAAACAAGGCACTTCTTGGGAGGCAACCTAAGTATTTTTAGATTTTTGGATTTTTTTAAGTTCATGTCATTTGCTTGAATTGTTAAGTAGTAGTTTGGTGATTGCTTTGATGTGGGAAACATTGGATCAGTTGTATCATTCTAGATATTAGTGTATTTTGAAGAGTTGAAGAAAATAGCATTTGGAGTAGCCTCTACGAGCAGGCCTACGAGTCATACCTCCCAACACGACTCATAATCATGCCTCATAGAGGGAAACAATAAGGACTTAAAGTTGGCACACACACTACGAGCCAACCTTATGATTCGTAAGATCCCCTACGAGTCGTAACTGGGGTTCATAGTGCACAGGTATGAATTCAAATTTCTCCAAGTGTTGAGGCTGGATACGAGACCATGATTGATAATAGTAGGAACCCCTACCACTCATAGTTGGGGTTTTGTAGCCCTAGTACCCAATTTTTAAAAGGTCAGTCTGGTTGAATATAAAAGGGGCCAAAATTCATTTTGACCCCTAACCCTTCATTTTTGTTCCCTAATGATGTGCTATCAAAATACAACATATTTGATGCCTAAATCAAGGGATTTTGTGAGTTCTTAATATGACTTTTTAAATGATTTTTATGTGTTTTTGTGTTGTTATTGCAGAAAAGGTAGGTTGGCATGATTTTGGGAGAATGTTGTAGATTTTGCTGAGTGCAGGACATACGGGCCTACTACTAGTCGTAGCCCAAGCTATGAGTCATCAGGTGATCTCATAGCAAGAAACAAAGAGCCAAAGTTAGAAATCTGCTAAGTGGAGATCAGCCCTACGAGCTCACTCTACAAGTCACAGGTCTCCATATAACTCGTATAGGTGGGTTCATAGCAAGAAATAGAGAGCCAAAATTTTAGACCAAGAACTGAATTCCTAGACTATAATAGGAGCATACGAGTCTTAGCCCATGTATCGACTTGTACCAGTGGGTCATAATAGTTAAGTCCAAAATGCAAAGTAGCTGATATAAGACCTCGCTTATGACTAGTAGGTCACCCTATGAGTCATACCTGTGTGACATACCTATTGCCAGCTATTGTTTAATTTTAGCGTTAAATTGTAAATACTATAAGTACTTTATGTTAGGGTTAATTGAGAGAGAAATGTGAATCTTGAGAAAATAGATTTTCAACGTTCTCTCTAGAATACTTTAGGCTTTAGAGTAGATTATTATCTTTTTATTGGAAAACCCACTTTTGGGGATTGCAAGACACACATTATATTTATTCTCCATCTATCAAGGCTTGTGGTTTGCCACTTGTGGTGGTATTGTTCTTCATTGCTTTGGGTAAAATCCTCAACTATGTCTTTTATTTACATTCTTGTTGGCTTTGCCTTAGTCATGAGTAGCTAAGCTCCCACAACTTGAGGTTGTGGGAATCATGGGTAGTTGACTTGAGATAACCTAGACTAATTACATTTCTATGATTGGGGTTTTTCATGTATTATTTATTTCCCTTTATTTTGATTGTTGTTTGGTGGTGGCCAACACCAAAACCCCACCTACTATCACGATCCTGAACTAGGTAGTGATTAATAGGAAAAGTCAAGTAAATGACAAGAATCGATTGATGTGTTCTCATCTAATCAACCAAACCTGACCAAGGGGAGGTTGACTGGGACAATGGATAACAGTTAGTTGGTAAGCTATGGTTGCCGACCATGCGCCATGGCAAAATTCGACCTTTAACTTCACAAAAGGGATGGAAGAACCTATGTTACCATCTTCTATGCCAATTCCCATTTATAGTTATGTTATCTAGGGTAATGGTTTCAATGAACCATGGGGAACACAATTCCCAAGTTGTCCCTAAATTTGAGTGTTTCCTCACATAGTCAGTATACTATTTATGTTTAGTTTTGTTATTAAATCTTAAAACCCCCCTATTTGGAGATTTTAGTTATAGATGCTCGAAATGATTGATAGTGAATTCTTGTGGTCAAGCCCTGTATTCCCTGTGGATTTGACTCTAATCTCCGATTAGATTGATTGCTGACAGTGACTACTTTCTTATTGGAGTGTGAATATCATAAAAAATTATGGCCTCATTGCCATGGAATACAACTAGGTTTTCACATGATTTTACTATTAGTTAGTTCAAGTATTAATTTATAGATTCTCTTGTACTTTACTTTTATTTTTGTTTTTGTTGTTCAGTTTTATTCATAGGTTGATTGGCATCATTACTGAATAAAAGCTCTTCATCACAAGTGACATATTAGAAACCTTGTAGAGTCTTGTCTTGTTCTATGGGAAAGAGTTCGAAGATCCCCAAACTCACCTACAATAGTTTACACAAATGTTGAGAGACATGCTTAGACAAGACATCATGCTTGGGAGGCCATGGCTCTCCAAACCTTTCCCATGACTCTTAGCAGTGAAGATGCGAAATGGTGGTCAATTCTCTCATTTGATATTCGTTCCAACTAGGGGAAGGTGCAGAGAGCCTTTCTCATGAACTTCTACAAGGGGTCCAATGAGCAATAGCTACAGGACAACATCTGCAATTTTAAATGGGTGCCAGGAGAATCATTGGTAGTAGCTTGGGAAAGGTATAAGAAGTGCTTGGAGATGATGTATTGGTGGCTAGTTTCTACCGTACTAACCTCCGAACAACAAGGACATGTTGATGCCTTATTTGGAGGAGATTGTTAGGCATTTTTTAGGCAAACATTTAAGGAAATTGTCAAATACATAGATAAACTGTCTAGCATTACCCAAGTTTACCAGCTACTTCAAAAGTAGCTAGTGCCACCCACTAGGACATCAAAGGGAACTTCAAGTGCTACCAGAAAAGAGAGTGTTCCTAATTGGCTCAGGTTACCATAGCAGTAATGTATCACTAATAAACTCTCAAGGATTGAATGTATGCTTGATCAATTCCTTACCAAAACCAATGAACAAGAAGAGGTTATATAGGATATAAAGTTCAATGTTATCAAAGTGAACTATAAGGTGGTCTAACAAGCAATGGCAATACACAGACTTGATGACAGGGTTGAACAACTTGCAACATGATTAGAGCCTGTACTAAGAAATTAGAGAAGAGGCCAGGGGAGTAGAGAAGAGACTCCATCAACCCATGAGGAATTATGAGTACTCATGATGATAAAGTCGAGCTACGACGTTAAATAAGGTGCTTCTTGGCAGGCAACCTAAGTATCTCTTATATTTTGGACTGTTTAAGTTTTTGTCATTTGTTTGAATTGTTAAGTAGTAGTTTTCCACTTGTTTTGATATGTTTAGACATTAGATCAATTGTATTATCCTAGACATTGGTATATCTTTAAGTGTGATTTGTAGGAACTAACCAAAATCTAAAGAGCTAAAGAAAATAACATGTGGAGCAGCCTCTATGAGCAGGCCTATAAGTCATAGTGAACTCTATGACTCATAGTCATTCTTTATAGAGGAAAACAATATTCCACTGAAGTTTGCACACACACTACGAGCTAACCTACAATTTATAGGGTTACCTACGAGTCATAAGTAGGGTTCATAGTGCCTAGGTATTGATTATGAAATATTCTAAATGTTGGGTATCCTACAAGACTAGGACCTACGAGTCATAGGACATCCTATAACTCGTAGTTGTGGTTTTGTAGACCCGATCTGCAAAATTTTAAACGCTAACCTGTTTGGGTAAAAAAAGGGGTTAAATAATTTGTGATCGGTTACTTCTCCCCAAAGCTTCCCCATAACTCCTTTCATCTTCTCTGATAAAATTTTTTGTCAACCCCAATCAGAATCCAGTGAGTTTTCCAGCAAAGTATCATAAGGGTTTCGACTTTCGCCTTGTTCTCTCATTGTATCTAGTTGATATTTATTTGATCATTTGGTAAGTTTTAGTGGTTAAATTTCGCACACTCATGTGTGATCCTTGAATATTGTTAAATGAATGTTAATTTTTCGATCATATTGAGTACACACATGAGAAAATGATTGTATGAGCATGGGAATTGGGGTTTGGGCCTATCAAACTCGCTAACATGATTTTAAATGGAACGATTGCTCTTGCAAGGTGGTTGTAATGTTGATATGTTGATCATTTGAGTTTAAAGCATGTTTTTTGGGGTGATTAGTTTTCAAAATCATGTCAGAGTTGAAATACAGGGATATTGGTGTGTGCAAATATACTGGTTTATGATACCCATATTGGAATTATTGTAAATTCTCTTAAATCTCCATTTCTGTGTATTGTTGTTGATGATTATTCCTTTGGGACTAGTTCATCTTTGGTATGTCATGAAAGTAATTCGAGATTGTTGTTTAATTGAGGGGTACTAGTTGGATGTGTTGACATAATTCATAGTGGGTTTAATTGTGTGTCTGTGATGACATACTGCTTCGATGCTATTTATTTGTTGCCATTTGAATGGATTGTGGTTCTTTTGGGAAGGTTACAGGAATCTTAGGTGCCTCCTATTTTCTTCTACGAGGACTTATTATGATTCATAGTCTACCTTAACAGTCGTAGTAGTCCCTCGTGTGAAGCAACAGTCACTTAGGGTTCCTTTACTCTTGCCATATGAGACCCACCTATGACCAGTAGTGTCTACTATGAATCATAGTAAAGGACTCATCAGATCTACCTTAATTTATTTTGTATTCTGTTTCCCACTATGATCCCAATTTACAACTCGTAGGTCATTCTATGAGTCATACCTGTGGCTCATTTCTGCAATCAGAATGTTATTTTTAGGCATTTTTGCATGAAAAGACTATTATATGACTGGTAGGTCACACTACAAGCTGTACCTATGCCTCGTACGTGCAAACCTGTAGCTGGTTCAGTGTAATCTACATGTGTTTTCTTTGATTTTATTATCCTTAGTTAGGTCTCTAGTGTGAGTAGTTTTTGATCAAACCTTATGGTGGTCACGATATATTTTTGGGGTTGAGTTTTTAGGTTATATGGCTCCCAAGGCTAGAAAAGAAGCTGCTAAACCTTTGGGGCAACAATTGAGGGATGACCCATTAGATGATGAGTATGCTGAAGGATCTGTGGAAGTCCACAAAGTCTGGATAGACTGAAAGGCAGATGTGCCTCAGACTCGATCATACGCTGCCCTAGTACCTATGGAAATCACTAGCCCCTCCCAGTCTAAAAGGAGGGTAATGAAGAAGGATCGAATAATGGTCTCTCACTTTTGAAGTCAGGGTCTATTAAGGCATCTCAAACTAAACCTAAGGGGGTTGTTTCTCAATTTCCTACTAATACAACTGCTACTGTCACTTCCACAGATCCCAGAAATACTAAATAGATGATAAGGTGTTGGAACCAAAGGGTCAAGGAATGCGTGTTTCGCAATTGCATAAGGAATTGAGACTCAATGATTCCGAATTGAGTGGGGTTCCTGACTTGGAGGTAGAGATTAACGTCCATGCTTCCCATATCTAGTCCGGCAATTTTATGCTTCTTACTATGCCACTATTCTCCAAGATCTTCATTGAGGGAAGAAACCTATAGAGAGGCCAAGGTTGCGAGAAGTTCTAGTCCGTTGACATTTCAGAGAAGACTATCAAGAGGGTTCAGTTTGGGCCAAACTACAGAGCTCCCCGTTCCACTGCTAAAAATGTTAGTTGAATTGAGAAGATGAGGAAGGCAGTGAATGCGAAGGAGCCTGAGTAAGAAATAGAGCTCCTCAGGTGGATAGTAGGCCAAATTTATTTGGCAGGTGCTGAGCCTACGTAGGTCACTACCTACGCCGATCCCATTGTGGTCCTGCCTCTCTTTCTGGGCAAAGTTTTGGTGGTCCATTATCTGTTGGTGAATCAAACCCACATTGACGGATAATGTGATCACATTGGTGAAAGCTGTCCTATTAGCTAGTATTTTGGCTT
>JAOTQJ010152978.1:0-30926 GCA_025642045.1 Solanum sejunctum
GAGTGAAGAGCTTTCTCAATAACTTTAATATTACAGTGATATCACTACAAAGTCCTTAGCTTAGAAACGTAAAGATCTAGGTGCTTTCACCATACCTTGCACTATAGGTGTAGAGTTTGCAAGAACATTATGGGACTTAGTTGACAGTATCAATCTGATGCCCCTAGCAGTCTAAAAAAAGCTTGGATTGGGAGTCCCTACTCCTAAAAGCATGCGGTCATTGATGGTGAATCAAATGGTGAAGAAGCTTGTGAGAATACTTTATGATGTGTTTGTAAAAGTGTGAAAGTTCATATTTACTGTTGACTTTATGATCTTAGACTGCAAAGTTGACTTTGACATCCTAATCATCTTGGGAAGACCCTTCCTATCCACTGGATTATCCCAAGTGGACATGGAAGTTGGTCAACTCAAGTTTAGGTTAAATGACAAAGAAGTTGTCTTTGATATCCGTCAGTCCATGAAGCATCTAGATGAGTTGAAGAGTAATGTCTGGGAAACTGGCGAAGTCTGAGTAACCAATGTGTCCAAGTCGTTCCACAACAATAAATCATGTATTGGTTGGGAGGCAACCAAAGTTGAAGACTAGTGCTTAGCTGCCCAGATATGTTTTTTGATCCTTTATGTTCTATTTTTTCTTGTTGTGTATTGGAGATAGTGCATATTTTTTTCGATGGGGTGTGGGTAATTATGGACCTCAATAAAGTCTGAGTAGCTTATGGTCTACAACTATCCCAATTTTTGATCCTATGGTTTTCTTGCCTGTATTTTTTTCTCTTTTTTCTGTGGATATTTAATTTCTATTGAACCAACACATTTAGGATGTTTAAAAAATATTTATAGCATATAGTATCGATACTTGTTGCATATATCATATTTTTGTGTTTTGTCTGAAAAATGATACCCACCGAAAATAATTTTGATTCATAGTTAGATAGTAACTATGCATGTTTAGGTGTATGAAAATATTTGTTCTAATAAGTGAGGGTAAATTGAGGTAAGAAACATGATATATACATTCTTTTGTTGATAAAGTATGCAGTGCCATGTGATTGTGAGTCTTATTTGCCAAATTCATATGTTTTGTGCAAACTCAGAACTTTTCCTATTACTCTAAGTTAGATTGTAGTAAATTGGACTAGGAAAGGACCTTGGGCTATTGTTCTTAAATAGTCCACTTTAGCCAAAAAATAACCAACCAAATTGATATTATATCCCTTGTTCTAATTATTTGAGCCTACCATGTACCTAATCTTTGAAAACACCAAACTAACCTAGCCTTGTCTAGTAAAAAAAATCATAAAATTAGATCTGGCCTTTCATTGAACATTATGTACTTTGACTAAGGTCAAAAGCCTAAGTTGAGAGTAGCTACCTAAAGTGGCCCTAGTTGAGAGGATGAATATTGTGCACCTGAACACAAGCCAAATGCCTAAGTTGACATGGTTGGCATAAGGTTGAAGAACAAAAATAAGGGGGTGAGTGAGGAATAAAGAGTAAAAGGATAAATCATGTACTGAGCGCAAGAAGATGAAAGATGTTTTGATTGAGAGCTAAAAGCAAAATGAAGTATGAAAATAAGGTAAAAAGCTTAAAAATCATAAGAAAGCACCCAGAAAAGCTTGAAAGAGGAAAAAAGGGAGAATAAGGTGAAAATAACAAAGTTGGTGGGGCATAAGTATAGAAATATGCAGTTTCAAGGAGTGCCTTCAGTTACTATGTTTCCAAAATATC
Organism: Solanum sejunctum; assembly: GCA_025642045.1. Taxonomy (NCBI): domain Eukaryota; kingdom Viridiplantae; phylum Streptophyta; class Magnoliopsida; order Solanales; family Solanaceae; genus Solanum; species Solanum sejunctum. The sequence goes on from JAOTQJ010152978.1 coordinate 1,735, forward strand.
ATACCAAAGCCCTTTGAGCCTACGTTAATTTATTGCTAGTCTAGTTAGTTGAAGGTCTCAGTCATAAGTATAAGGGCAACCCTATAGTATTAGTCATTATACATAAACATCTTTTGTGAGAGTGAGTGTTTCCGCATAGTCCCAAGATCTAACATAAAACAATCATTGATTATAAAAAATAGGACTTTTTTCTATGAGGGCACTTGTATTGCATTGTTTGCATTTGACTTGTTCAGTGATTGTGGACTATTGATAATCTCTTACTTGTCATAGATGTGTTGTCACATGCACCAGTTTGCTATAGTTTGCTAAATAGCTATCTAACACAATTTTGAAAAGTTGTTGTGGGTATCTAAAACTAAGATGTGTATGTGTGTATGCCATTAAGTTGAGGTTTGTGTGTTATTATGTTATCTATATATATTGAGTCATCGCTTGAGGACGAAAAACAATTTTATTTGGAAAATATTAATCTTCTGCAAAAATACAACATTTTTGATGTTTAAAACATAGGATTTTGTGTGTTCTCAATGTGATATTTGTGCGTTTTATGTGTTTTTGTGTTTACATTTTCTGGATTACATGCTAGCCATGATTTGGGGAAAAATTATAGAAGTTGATGGTTTTTGTTGTTGTACGAGACCTTATATGAGTCGTAGAACATTCTATGAGTTGTAAAGATGGTTTGTGAGAAATTCCATTCAGGGGCCAAGTTTTAGAAGCTAATTCTACGAACATGCAAATGAGTCGTGGAGCAGTTTATGAGTCATAGACCATCTTTCGTTCCCTTAGGATAAGAGAAGTAGACTTACAAGAAAGTCATCAGATGAAACCCTCCTTACGAGTCATAAGTGACTTTACAAGTTTGGAAGGGGTCTCAAAGAAAAGAAGTATGAAATGAAATAGATGAATACAAGACCCCATCTATGAGCCGTAGAAGACTCTATGAGTCGTAGAGTGCTTTCCTAGAGTTTTCTAACTAGTTTTTCTCATTTATTTAGGACTTAATTTTTATTATGATAAATAGGTTTTTAGGTTATTTTTGAATATTCTCACCAGTTCATGTCAGTTTTGAGTAGTTTAGATTAAGTGCTCAAAGAACTCAATATTCTTATAGAGAATATTATGAGAGATTCTTTGAAACACGTGTGCTTTAATTCACTCTTCAAACTTATGTCATGACCCAAGCCTTGGGCCTAGACGTGACATGTATGGGTGAAATCAAAGGGACCCCAAGCAAGTCTCTTAACATATCATTACATATAATGACCTAAGCCTAGGGCCTAGACGTGACACGATGCATTGGGAACTTGAAGGGTCCCCAAGCAAGCGTCTTAACATATCATTACACATCCATGGTCACGAAAGCAATAAATTGGCAATAATAAATAGTAAATAGGGATAAATAGGGGTAAGGGACATTTTTGATATCACGAAACATCATATAGTCAAAGAGAGTCAAGGATCATAACATCATTACATAACTTATCAAGCGACACCTCTAACGTAGAACTTAGTGGGAGCCAAAATAAGCAACTAGGCTCACCCTCATAGTCAAAGCATACCATAAAGGAAAGAGAGTCTATACATAGCATAAATCAAGAGATCGTCCTCGAAGTTCCGGACTCACCTACTTGCTTTGAGAAATATCATACAAGCCGCGTGGAGGAGGAGAGTGATCAAGTGGGGCTTCGATTCCTATATTGTAACATCATGTAGGCATAAAGTATGCGTTAGTAATTTTGAATGTACTAAGTATGTAGTATGCAATGCAATAACGAATAGGCATCATAATCAATATGCATAATTAGGCAGTAAGTGAACATATAATAATACGACATGCATGAATGATACTTGAAGTAAACATGCTTATACATGGAACAAATTATATTAGTAGGAATAGACCATCATCATAGACCAAGCAACTTAGAACCTTGAATCTAAGGTAGACCACCCATTAGTAGTGATTGAGGTAGCAACCACTCAATTGGTTGATGATTTACCACACCTATGCAAGGTGATTGACGTACCAACCCCTTAATTGGTTGATGGCTTACCACAAATCTGAGATGACTGAGGTACTAAGACCTCAATTGGTTGATGGGTTACCACCACCATCTGAGATTGATTGAGGTACCAACCCCTCAATTGTATAATGGCTTACCACCCCAATTTGAGATGATTGAGGTACCAACCCCTCAATTGGCTGATGGCTTACCACTCCCATCTAGGTGATTGAGGCATCACACCTCAATTGGCTATGGTCAACTCACAATACAATAGATATTTCTCATGGACTCGACACACAACAAAATGGACTATTCTCATGGAATAAACATATACATAACATCCTTTCATTATCATAAAGTCACTTAACTCATATGCCAAGCATTATGCCTTCACCAACTCAAGATACATTAACCAAACATATTATTAAATACTTCGTGGGTGTGCAATGCTAGTGTAAAACCATGGAATTCAAGAGTGACATCATGCACAACAATTTAATGTAAAACCACCCACCAACACTTGGTAATCCTCTCATGCAACATACATAAAAACCGTTAATCAATTCTTAATATAGATCCAAGATTCATAACTCAAAACATGTTTAAATAGTCACACTTTCACAAAACCCCAACATAGTTCATAGTCAAATTAATAGTAATAACACCCATAAGTAAATCAACTTGGAAACATGCATTTTATGTAAAAAGGAAGCTTGAGCACTATGGGTGAAAGGACCCAATGGTTGAAACCCACATACCTTAGCTTTGGAGAATGCAATAACACACGTAAACACCATTTTCAAAAATCTCAACATAAGTGTTAAAATCTCCATGAACTTGTCTACATAAATGTGAATGCATGCATATGACATATATGGCTGATACATGAGACATGAAATCACATAGAAGACTTAGAGTTAGTACGTTAGGCTTGAGTAGAATGGAACTGATAGGGATATCGATTTTGCATGTCTATTTTGGCCTCCCATATAGTGCTATCGACTTGTTGATTCCTCCAAAGGACCTTAACAGAAGCAATATCGTTCTTCCTTAGCCTTTTAACGCTTATCCAAGATCTCTACTGGAACCTCTTCAGAAGTCAAGTTGTCCTTAACAACACCCAAAACATCTAATGGGACAATAGCATTCGCATCACCAACACACTTCCTCAATATAGACATATGAAACACTGGATGAACCAAATCTATTTCACTAGGCAATTCCAACTCATTGGCTACCTTACCAATCCTCCTCAACACCCTAGAAGGACCGACAAATCTTGGACTTAATCTACCCTTCTTACCAAAATGAACCACACCCTTAATAGGTAGCACCTTCAAATAGACCCAATCACTAACTTTAAATTCAAGCTCTCTACATCAACATAGCACTTTTGATGACTTTGGGATATTTTCAACCACTCTCTAATTAACCTTATGTTATCTATAGCCTCCATAACCAGATTTGGACCCAACAAAGCCATTTCTCTCACTTCAAACCACCCAACCAGTGATCTACAATGTCTACCATAGATGGCCTAAAAAAGAGCCATACCCATGCTAGAATGATAGAAATTGTTATAAGCAAACTCAATCAATGCAAGATGATCATCCCAAGTATCCTTAAACTCTAAAATAAAAGCCTTAAGCCTATGCTCAAGAGTTTGTATAGTTCTTTTAGCTTGGCCATCCACTTGAGGATGAAATACCATACTAAGCTTTCCCTTGGTTCCATGACCTCTTTGGAAGGACCTCCAAAAGTGTGAAGTGAATTGAGTACCCTGATCCTATATGAGACAAAGGAACCCCATACAATATCACCAACTCATGAATATACAATCTAAAATAGTCTTTGGGCCTATATTTAGTCTTAACTGGTCGGAAATGACCCTACTTTGTCATCTTATAAACCACAACCCAAATAGAATCAAAACCATTCATAGTCTTGGACAAACCAACCATAAAGTACATTTTAATTTCCTCCTACCTCCAAGTAGGAATCTCTATGTCTTGGGTTAGGCCACCCGACATTTGGTGCCCTACTTTGACTTATTGACAACCATGACAACCGAATACAAATTTTGCATTGTCTTTCCTCAGCCTCCCAAAAAAAGCACATCTCTCAAATCCCTATACATCTTGGTAGAACCGAGGTGGATAGAATAGGAAGAATTATGAGCCTCATCAACAATCTTCTTTCTTAAGCTATCAACACTAGGCACACACAACCTATCTTTGTACTTAAGGTCACCATCTCCCCCTTAGGAGAAAATGTCCACCTTGCCATCTCTCACCAAGGTCATCAATTTTAGCAAGGAGGAATCAAGATATTGCTTTGCTTTTACCTCATCAACCAAGTTTGATTTTGAACCATCAACAATTACAATTCCACCATTATCTACCTCTTCCAACCTAACCCCCAACTAGCCAACCGATGAACTTTCCTAGCCACCTCCTTGCCCCTATCATCATCATGAGCTAAACTACCAATAGAGACCCTACTCAAAGCATCAACCATAGCATTTGCCTTAGCGGGATGATAGTGCACACTCATATCATACTCCTTAAGAAGCTCTAACCACCTTCGTTGTCTCAAGTTGATATCCTTTTGAGTGAACACATATTGGAGACTGTTAAGACCGGTGAAAACATCAACATGCACCCTATACAATTAATGATGCCAAATTATCAAAGCAAAACATATGGCGGCCAATTCAAGATCATGAGTAGGATTATTCTTTTCATGCACCTTAAGTTTCCTAGAAGCATAGGCTATTGCCTTACCATTTTGCATCAACACATAACCCAAAGCAATCCAAGAGGCATCATAATACATAACAAACACTTCCAACCCCTCCGGTAGAGACAAGATAGGAGTAGAGATAAGCTTATCCTTCAAGGTTTGGAAACTCTTTTGACACTCACTAGTCCACACAAACTTAGTCGTCTTTTGAGTCAACTTAGTCATGGGAGAAGCAATAAAAGAGAACCCATTCACAAACCTCCGGTAGTAACCCACTAAGCCTAAGAATCTTCTAATATCCGATGGGGTGAATGGTCTAGGAAAATTACTAATCACATACATCTTTTTAGGGGCCATCTTAATATCATCCCTTGACACCACATGACCTAGAAAGGCAACAACTTTCAACAAAAATTCACATTTCTCATACATAGCATACAACTTCTCTTCCCTCAATCTTTGTAGCACTACCCTCAAATGAGGCACATACTCCTTCTCCCTGTGAGAATAGATCAAAATAACATCTATATAAATCACCACAAACAAATCAAGGTAGGGTTTAAAAGTCCCTCTATGAAAATAGTAGGTGCATTGGTCAACGCAAAAGATATAACCACAAATTCATAATGCCCATACCTAGTTCGGAAGGTTGTCTTGGGAATGTCACACTTCCTTAACTTCACTTGGTCATACATGGACTGAAGATCAAACGTAGAGAAGTGACTAGCCCCTTGAAATTGGTCAAAAAAATAATTAATTCTTGGGAGAAGGTACTTATTCTTGATGGTAACCCTATTAACTTGACTGTAGTCAGTACACATTCTGAGAGACCCATCCATCTTATTCACAAATAGCATCGGCGCACCCCTAGGCAATTGGCTAGGCCTAATAAAACCCTTCTCCAACAAATCCCTCAATTGCTCCTTCAATGCTTTTAACTCCATCTGGGTCATACATTAAAGGAGAATAAAAATGGGTTGGGTATCAGGAAGGAGGTCTACACCAAATTCTATTTTTCTTTTGGGAAGAAAATTGGGAAGGTCATTTGGAAAGACACCAAGAAATCTACTAACCACCAGAACTGACTCTATTGGAAGAACCTTAGACTCAACATCTCTAACCCTCACAAGATGATAGAGACACCCCTTAGAGATCAAATTTTAGGATTTAATGCAAGAGATAAACCTACGCTTGACCACCACATCATGACTTTTCCACTCAAGGACGGGTTTATTAGTCCCGCAGTAGAATTTATTCAATCCTATGCATAAGAAGGCCTGGCTCCAAGTTTTTCTTCGATCATAGGGATCAATTTCTAGTCGCATAATTTGACCTTATGGGTTCTAAAATCAATAGAGTCATAATATACATGCAACCATTCCATCCCAAGAATAACATCAAAATCATTAATATCCAACTTAACAAGATCACAAGGCAATATTTTATGCAAGATACAAATGGGATAATTTCTATAGACCTTTCTAGCAAAAATAGATGCACTTATAGGAGTAGACACCTCAAAAGAATCATACAACAATTCAGGCTCAGCATGAAATATTTTGGCAATAAGAGGAGTAACAAATGAAAGAGTGGCACCTAGGTCTATCAATGCATATACGTCAAAATCAAAGACTATTATCATAATGATAATGATATCGGGCACCTCATTAACCCTTTACCTCCCATGTAAAGCATAAAACCGATTGTTCCTCGGGGCACCACCTTATTTTCCTTCTCTTCCTAAAGGAACCGCATTAGCACCCCTGCCTTGAGGATGAACATCCTTATCCTTGTTGGGATTTCGAGGGCAATCCATCACCTTATGGCCTACTTCCCACAGCTAAAATAAGAATTTGTATCCCTCAAGTATTGGCCACCATGACCCCTATCACACTTTGGATACATGAGTCTAGGCATCACACCACCACCCTCTTGGGGCCTTAGCTAGTTGCTAACAAATCTCCTACTGGAGCATGAGAAGACCCTTGGCCTTGGTGTAACTGGCAACCCTTGTGACTTTTGAACTTACCATCAAATGGGCCCTCTTGGACTCATGATCTCTTCCTTAATTTCTCCCCCTCCAATTGTCCAGCATAAGTAACCAAGCATGATAAGTCCATGTTATTAATCAACATGGTGGTACGACATACTTCACTTACCAAATTGAAGACACCCATCAAAAAATTTATTCATTCTAGTCCTTGAGTCAATAACTAAGTATGGAGAATATTTTGAGAGTTGGTTCAACTTGGGGGCATACTCCCTCATACTTATAGATCCTTGCGGGCTCTTTTTTTTTCTTATATTAGGCATGATCTAACATAGAAAAGAATAATTATTATGGTGAAAAACCTTACCTTAACTTCTATAGCACGACATAGAGTATAAAGAAGGGGAAACATTTCCTAAAACATCTCATAGCCTCTTACTCATAGTTGTAGTGCACAACATAATCATGAATAAGACTCTAATCAAAGCGGTGTGTTAGATGTCGAGGACCAATAACAACCTAGTGCTTTGATACCAAGTTTATCACAACCCAAGTCTAGGGCCTACACGTGACATGACACATAGGGCACCCAAAGGGACTCCAAGAAAGCCTTTTAACATATCACACATCCTTGGTTGCAAAAGCAATGAATTATCAATAAGAAATAGTGAATAGGGATAAATAGGTCTAAAGGACATCTTTCATATCATAAAACAACAAAGTGTCAAAGAGAGTCAAGGCTCATAACATCATTACAGAACTTATCCAATAATACCTCCAAACGTAGAATTTAATGAGGACCAAGACAAGCAACCGATCTCACCTTCATAGTCAAAGTATACCATAAAGACAAGAGAGTCTATACATAGTATAAATCAAGAGAAGTATGTCCTCGAATTTGAGGACTCACCAACTTGCTTTGAGAGATATTGTACTAGCCACATGGAGGAGGAGGAGGATCAAGTGGGGCTCCGGTTCCTGCATAGTAACATCATGTAGGAAAAGAGTAAGTGTTAGTACGTTTGAATGTACTAAGTATGTAGGATATAATACAAAAATAGATAGTCATCATAATCAATATGCATAATTATGCAATATGTGTATATACTACGATATGGCATGCATAAATGATACTTGAAGTAAACATGCTTATTCATGTAACATATTATATTAGTAGCAATAGACCATCATCATAGACCAAGCAACATAGTACTTGGAATCTATCGTAGACCACCCCTTAGTATTGTTTGAGGTACCAACCCCTCAATTGGTTTATAGCTTACCACCTCTATCAGAGATGATTGAGGCTGCAACCCCTCAATTAATTGATGGCATACCACCCCCATCTGAGAAGATTGCAGTACAAACCCCTCAATTTGTTTTTGGCTTACCACCCCTATCTAGGTGATTGAGGCATCACCACTTAATTGGTAATGGTTAACACACAACACAATAGATACTTCTCATGGATTCAACAGACAACACAATGGACACTTCTCATGGAATCAACACATACATAACCTCATTTGATCATCATAAATTCACTTAACTTATATGCAAAGCATTAGGCCTTTCAACAACTTAAGATACATTAAGCAGACATTTTATCAAACACTTGGTAGGTATGTAATGCTAGTATAAAATCATGCAATTCAAGTGTGAGATCATGCATAAATAATTAATGTAAAACAATCCACCAACACTTAGTAATACCTTCATGTAACATACACCAAATCCTTCACCAAATCTCAAGATAGATCAAAGATTCATCGCTTAAAACATGCTTAAAAAGTCACACTTTCACAAAATTCCAACATAGTTCATAGTAAAATTTATAGTAAGTATGACTCATAAGTAAATCAACTTAGAAACATGCATTTTATATAAAATGAAAGCTTGGGCACCATGAGTTAAGGGACCCAATGGTTGAAATCCACAAACCTTAACTTTGGAGAATTCTTGAGGAAGATTGGAAATGGAGACTTGAAGCTTGAGTGAAATCCTTAAGATCTGGATGAGTTTTGGGACATGAAATTTGGGGTGAAATATTTGTCTAAGTGTTTGAGAGAGTATTGGGGAATGTTTTGTATGATATGATTATGAAATATGGATAAGTATGGGTATTTTCATGCATGGGAAGAGTTAGCCCCAAGACCCAAAGGCCTTGGACCGACTAAACAAAACTAGGCAAAAATAACACTGTTTCGTGCCCCAGCTGCGTCGCACCAGTGGCGTAGATGAACACTCGATAAGGAAAATTTTTTATTTTGACATTGTGATTTGTTAGCTCTAAAATTGTTGTTAGACCCATTCCCCAGTCAATCATGCCCCTTGATCAAGAATATGAAGTTGGATTTTTGAGATACATGAAAATAATGATTTCGACCACTTTCAAGGTACATTTTAGGGCACATTTTGGAGTCATTTCATTACACATCCTTGGTCGTTGAAGCAATAAAGTAGCAATAAGAGATAGTAAATAGGGATAACTGGGGGCTAAGGGACATCTTTTATATCATAAAGTATCTAAAGAGTCAAGAGAGTCAAGGCTCATGACATTATTACATAACTTGTCCAGTAACATCTCTAAACATAGAACTTAGAGGGGGAAAAGACAAGCAACCAGGGTCACCCTCATAGTCAAGCATACAATAAAGAAAAGAGAATCTAAATATAGCATAACTCAAAAGAACTATATCCTCAAAGTTGAGGACTTACAAACTTGCTTAAAGGTATATCACACTAGCCACGTAGAGGAGCAGGATGATCAAGTGGGGTTCGATTCCCACATGGTAACATCATGTCGACATAGAGTCTGGGTTAGTATGTTTGAAAGTTATAAATATGTAGTATGCAATGCAATAATAGATAGGCATTATATATATTATGCATAATTAACAATAGGTGAACATATAACAATATTACATGCATGAATGATACTTGAAGTAAACATACTTATATATGAAGCATATTACATTAGTAGGAATAGACCATAATCATAGACCAAGCAACTTAGTACTTGGAATCTAAGGCAGATCACCTCCTAGTAGTGATTGAGGCATCAACGCCTCAATTGGTTGATGGTTTACCACCTCTATTCGAGATGATTAAGGAATCAACCCTCAATTGTTTGATGGCTTACCACCCCCATCTGAGATGATTAAGGTATCAAAACCTCAATTGTTTGATGGCTTACCACCCCCATCTGAGTTGATTGAGGTATCAACTCCTCAATTGGTTGATGGCTTACCACCTCTATCTAAGATGATTGAGGCATCACCCCTCAATTGGCTATGGTCTACTTACAACACAATAGACACTTGTCATGGACTCAATCCACAATACAATAAACACTTCTCATGGAATCAACACATACATAACACCTTTTCCTCATTATAAAGTCACTTAACTCATATGCCAAGCATTAGGCCTTCAATAACTCAAGATACATTAACTGATATTTTATTGAACACTTGGTGGGTGTGCAATACTAGTGTAAAATCAAGCAAGAAAATTTAATATAAAACCACCCACCAATACTTAGTAATAACCTCATATAACATACATCAAAACCCTTCATTAAATCTCAAGATAGATCTAAGATTTATAGCTCAAAACATGTTTAAACGGTCACACTTTCACAAAACCCCAACATAGTTAATAGACCAATTCATAGTAAGTAAGACCCATAAGTAAATCAACTTAGAAACATGCATTTTATGTAAAAAAGAATCTTAGGTACCATGGATGAAAGAACCCAATGGTTGAAACCCATATACCTTAGCTTTGGAGAATTGCTGATGATGATTGACAATGGAGACCTGAAGCTTGAGTGAAATCCTTAAAATCTGGATGTGTTTTGGGACTTGAAATTTAGGGTGAAATATTTGAGAGAGTATTGGGGAATGTTGTGTATGATATGAAGGTAAATATGACTATGTATAGGTATTTTCATACATAGGAAGACTTAGGCCCATGATCCAAAGGCCTTGGACTAAACAACAAAATTGGCAATTTTTCAACACTGGTCTGTGCCCCAGCCGCAGATCAACATTGGAAAAGGAAAATTTTAGATTTTGAAATTATGATTTTTTTGCTCTAAAATTGTGGTTAGAACTATTCCCCACTCAATTTTTCCCCCTGATAAAAAATATGAAGTATTTTCGGTTTCACTCATGAAATTTGAGCTATATAGAAATTATGATTCTGGGCACTTTCGAGGCACATTTTTGGGCACTTTTTGGATCGTTTCAGCATCTCCCCCTTGGGAACATTCATCCCCGAATGTAAAAGAAGCATACATAAGAAGAGTAATCATGAGGGAATTAGCCCCAACAAGAATACAACAATACACTTAAACACTATTTTCAAAATTCTCAACATAAGTCTTAAAATCACTAAGAACTTGTCAACATAAATATGAATGCATGCATATGACATATAGGGCTGATACATGAGACATGAAGTAACATAAGAGACTTAGATTTAGTATATTAGGCTTTAGTAGAATGGAAGAGATAGGGATATCATTTTTACATGTCCGCTTCGGCCTCCTATGTAGCACTTTTGACTTGTTGATTCCTCCAAAGGACCTTAACAGAAGCAATATCTTTGTTCCCCATACTCTTTACTTGTCTATCAAAGATCTCTACTAGAAATTCTTCATAAGTCAAGTTGTCTTCAACAACACCCATAACATTCAATGGGATAATAACATTCGTATCACCTATACACTTCCTCAACATAGACACATAGAAAATCGGATGAACCAAATCTATTTCACTAGGCAATTCAAACTAATACGACACCTTACCAATCATCCTCAGCACCCTTTAATGACCCACAAATCTTGGACTTAATTTACCCTTCTTACCAAAACAAACCATATCCTTTATGGGTGACACCTTCAAATAGATCCAATCTCCAACTTTACATTGACGCTCTCTTCTCCTCACATAGACATAGGACTTTTGATGACTTTAGGCTGTTTTCAACCTTTCCCTAATTAACCTTAACTTCTCCATAGCCTCCAAATCCAGATCTAGACCCAACAAAGCCATTTCTCCTAATTGAAACCATCGAACTGGTGATCTATAATGTCTACCATAAAGGGCCTCAAAAAGAGCCACACCATTGCTAGAATGATAGCTATTGTTATAAGCAAACTCAATTGATGGAAGGTGATCATACCAACCACCCTTAAACTCCAAAATACAAGCCATAAGCATATCATCAAGAGTTTTGATAGTTCTTTTGGCTTACCCATCCGTTTGATGGTGAAAGATCATACTAAGCTTAACCTTGGTACCAAGCCCCTTTGGAAGGACCTCCAAAAGTGTGAAGTTAATTAGGCACCACGATCCGTTATGATAGATAAGGGCATTCCATGCAACCTATCTAAATCATGAATGTAAAATTTATCATAGTCTACGGCCTCATAAATAGTCTTAAACAGTAGACAGTGAGTCAAGTTTATCATCCTATCAACCACAACCCAAATAGAATCAAAACCCTTTCTAGTCTTATTCAAACCAACCACAAAGTCCATGTTAATTTCCTCCTACTTCCAAGTAGGAATCTCTATATATTGGGTTATGCCACCTGACCTTTGATGCTTATCTTTGACTTGGTTGCAACTATGACAACCGAATACAAATTTGGAAATGTCTTTCCTCATACCTCCCCATCGAAACACATCTCTCAAATATCGATACATCTTGGTAGAACCGAGGTGAATGGAATAGGAAGAATTATGAGCCTCATCAAGAATCCTCTTTCTCAAATTATTAACACATGGCACAGACAACGTACCTTGGTACCTAAGGGCACTATCTCCTCCTTGGAAGAAAACCTCCACCTTGTCCTCTTTTACAAAGGCCTTCAATTCTAACAAGGAGGGGGCAAGAACTTGCTTTGCTTTTACCTCATGAACCAAGGAAGATTTTGAGCCATTAACAACCTCAATACCACCATTATCCACCTCTTCCAACCTAACCACCAATCTAGACAACTGATGAACTTCCCTAGCCCCCTCTTTTTTCCCAACATCAACATGAGCTAGGCTACCCAAGACACCCTACTTAAAGCATCCGTAACGACATTAGACTTACTAGCATGATAATGCACACTAAAATCATAATACTTAAGAAGTTCTAACTACCTTGTTTGTCTCAAGTTGAGATCTTTTTGAGTGAACACATATTGAAGATTCTTATGATCGGTAAATACATCAATATGCACCCCTACTAATAATGACGTCAACTTTTGAAAGCAATAACCACGACGGCCAATTCAAGATCATGAGTAGGATAATTCTTTTCATGCACTTTGAGTTGCCCAGATGCATAGGCTATCACCTTACCATTTGCATCAAAACACAACCCAAACCAATTCGGGATGCATCACAATTCACAACAAACCCTTCTAACACTTTTGGTAGGTACAAGATGGGAGTGGACACAAGCTTATCCTTCAATGATTAGAAAGCCTTTTCGCACTCATCAGTCCATACAAACTTAGCCTTCTTTGGAGTCAACTTCATCATGGGAGAAGCTATACAAGAGAACCCATTTACAAACCTCTGGTAGTAATCCGCTAAGCCTAAGAAGCTTCTAATGTCCGATGGAGTCAATGGTCTAGGCCAACTCCTAATAACATCCATCTTTTTAGGTTCCACCTTCATACCATCCCTCGACACCACATGACCTAGAAAGGCAACCTCTTTCAACCAAAATTCAGACTTCTCATATTTAGCATACAATTTCTCTTCCCTCAATCTTCATAACACTACCCTCAAATGAGCCACATGCTCCTACTCACTATGAGAATTGATCAAAATATCATCAATGAAAATCACTACAAATAAATCAAGGTTGGGATTAAACACTCTATTAATAAGATTCATGAAGATTGCTAGTGTATTGGTCTACCTAAAAGACATAATCACAAATTCATAATGCCCATACCTAGTCCGCAAGGTCGTCTTCGGAATGTCAACTCCCTCACCTTCACTTGGTGATAATAAGACCGAAGATCAATGTTAGAGAAGTTAGTCAAACAAATTATCAGTTCTTGGGAGAAGGTACTTATTATTGATGGTAACCCTATTATGTTGCTGGTAGTAAATACACATTCTAAGATACCAGTCATTTTTCTTCACAAACAATACCAGTGCACCCCAAGGTGATTGGCTAGGCCTAACAAAACACTTCTCTAACAATCTCTCTATTGCTCCTTCAACTTACTTAACTTCTCTGAGGCCATAGGGCAAGTGGGAATAGAAATGGATTGGATATTAAGAAGGAGGTCTATACCAAAGTCCATTTTCCTTTGGGGAGAAACACCAGGAATGTCATTTGAAGAGATATCAAGGAACTCATTTACAACTAGAATCAACTCTATAGGAAGGACTTTAGACTCAACATCCCTAACCCTCACAAGATGACAGAGATACCACTTAGAAATGAACTTTTGGGCTTTAATACAATAGATAAACCTACCCTTGACCATTATATCATGACTTTTCCACTTAAGGACGGGTTTATTTGGGAATTAGAATTTGACCCTATGGGTTCTACAATCAGTATAAGCATATATACATGCGACTAATCCATCCCAAGAATAAAATCAAAATCAACCATATCCTACTCATCAAGGTCACAAGGCAATATTTTATGCAAGATGTAAATGGGACAATTTCTATAGGAATATTCTAGCAACAATAGATGCACTACTAGGAGTTGGCACCTCATAAGACTCACACAATAATTCTGGCTCAACATGAAACTTTTTGGCAATAAGAGAAGTAACAAAATAAAGAGTGGCACCTGGGTCTATCAATGCATACACTTCAAAATCAAAGACTTTTAACATACTAGTGACAACATCGGGTACCTCATCAAGCCTTTTCCTCACATGGGGAGCATAAAATTGATTGTGCCTTAGGGCACCACCTTGTTGGCCTCCTCTACCCAAAGGAACCATATTAGCTCCTCGGCCTTGAGGATGAACATCCTTACCCTTTTTGCAATTTCGAGGGTAATCCATTACCTTATGGCCTACTTGTCCACAACCAAAGTAAGCATTGGTATCCCTCAAGCATGGGCCACCATGACCCCTACCACAATTTGGACAGGCGAGTCTAGGCATCATATTACACCCTCTTAGGGACTTGGTTATTTATTAGCAAACCTCCTACTAGGAGCATGAGAAGACCCTTGACCTTGATGAAACTGGCCACCATTGGGACTTTGGAACTTACCATCAAAATGGGCCCTCTTGGTTTCATGACCCCTTCTCTTCCTCAATTTCTCCCCCTCGATTTGTTCGGCATAAGTTATCAAGAAGGACAAATCCATGTGACTAATCAACATAGCACACTAGCACTCTTCACTTACCAAGTTGGATACACCATCACGCACTTGTTCATTCTGAACCTTAGGTCTACCACTAAGTATGGACCATATTTAGAGCGTTGGTTGAACTTGAGTGTACACTCCCTCACACTCATGGATCCTAGATCTAAATTTATGAACTCCACTATTTTCACCTCTTTAAGCTAAAGAGTAAAGAACCAGTTGAGGAAAGCCACCTTAAGCTCCTCCCATAGAATTACATTATTATTCCCCTTCTTCTCTTTATATTGCATGTACCATATTTGGGCCACCCCTTTGAGTTGGTAAGTTGCCAATTTCACTTTCTCTTCTGACCTCACACTCATGATAGCCAACACTTTGTATACCTAATTAATAAATTCTTGAGGGTCCCCATCTATCTTAGACCCATTGAATTCTGGTGGGTTTATCCTCATGAAGTCTCTCACCTAAAATACCAGAGTAGGAGCATTAGTAGCTTGGGACTCTTGGTTGGTTTAGTTAGCCACAACTTGAACTAGCAAAGTGAGAGCATCCTGGACCTCACCATGAGCTGATTTTTCCTCGGCTATGTGGGCTCTTCTTTCTCTTGTGTTAGGCATAATCTAGCATAGCAAAGAACATTTGTTAGAGGGGTAAAAACCTTACCTTAACATCTATAGCAAAATATATAGTAAGAACAAGGGAAACATTTCCTAAAATATCTTATAGACTCTTACTCATAGTTGTTGTGTAGAACACAACTATGAATAAGACTTTAATTAATGTGGTGTGGTGGATGCCGAGGACCATTAACAACTTAGTGCTTTAATACCAAGTTTTTCAAGACCTAAAACTATAGACTAGATGCGACATGATGCATTGGGAAACCGAACGGACCCCATGCAAGCCTCTTAACATATCATTACACATCCTTCGTCACAGAAGCAATAAGTAGCAATAAGAAATAGTAAATAGGGATAAACAGGGCTAAGCGACATCTTTCATATCATAAAGTATCAAAAGAGTTAAGAGAGTTGAGGCTCATAACATCATTACATAACCTGTCCAACAACACTTCTAAACATCTTACTTAACGGGGGCCAAAACAAGCAACCGGGCTCACCCTCATAGTCAAGCACACAATAAAGAAAATAGAGTGTATATATATCATAAATCAAGAGAAGTATGTCCTTGCAGTTGAGGACTTACCAACTTGCTTTGAGAATATCGTACTAGTCATATGGAGGAGGAGGAGGATCAAGTGGGGCTCTGGTTCCTACATGGTAACATCATGTACGTATAGAGTATGCATTAGTACATTTGGATGTACTAAGTATATGAGAAACAATGCAACAATAGATAGGAATCATAATCAATATGCATAATTAACAATAGGTGAACATATAACAATATGGTCGCATAAATGATACTTAAAATAAACATGCTTATATATGGAGAATATTACATTAGTAGGAATAAACCTTCATCACAGACTAGGAAACATATTACTTGACTACACCTTAGGAGTGATTGAGGTATCTCTCAATTGGTTGATAACTTACCACCCCCATCCTAGATGATTTAGGTATCAACCACTCAATTGGTTTATGGCTTACCACCCCCATCCGAGATGATAAAGGTATCAACCTCTCAATTGATTGATGGTTTACCACCCCCAGCTGAGATGATTGAGGTATCAACCCCTCAATTGGTTGATGGCCAACTCACAACGTAATAAACACTTCTCGTGGACTCAACCCATAAAACAATAGGCACTTCTCATGGAATCGACACATACATAACATCCTTTCATCATCATAAAGTCCCACAACTCATATGCTAAGCATTAGGCCTTTAAAAACTCAAGATATATTAACTAAAGATTTTATCAAACACTTGGTGGGTGTGGAACGTTAGTGTAAAACCATGCAATGCAAGCGTAAAATCATGCAAGAAAACTTAATTTAAAACTAGCCACCAACACTTGGTGATATTTTTAGGTAACACACATCAAAAACCATTATCAAATCTCAAGAAATATCCAAGATTCATAACTCAAAATATGCTTAAACAGTCACACTTTCACAAAACCCCAATATAGTTCATAGTCAAATTCATAGTAAGTAAGATCCATAAGTAAATGAACTTAAAAACATGCATTTTATGTAAAAATTAAGCTTGGGCACCACGACTGAAAGGACCCAATGATTGAAACCAACATACCTTTGCTTTGGAGAATTCTTAATGAAGATTGGGAATGGAGACGTGAAGCTCGAGTGAAATCCGTAAGATTCAGATGAGTTTTGGGACTTGAAATTTGGGCTGAAATATTTGTCTAAGTATTTGAGAGAGTATTGCGAAATGTCTTCACGATGTCAAGGTAAAATATGGCTAAGTATAGCTATTTTCATGCATAGTAAGACTTAATCCCAATACCCAAAGGTCTTGGACCAAACAACAAAAGTGAAAATTTTTTAACACTGGTTCGCACCCCAGACGCATCGGGCCAGGGGCGCGGATCGACGCTGGATAAGAAAATTTTTTGATTTTTAAATTGTAATTCGTTTGCTCTATAATTGGGGTTTAGACCCATTTTCCACTCAATATTTCCCTCTGATCAAGAATATGAAGTCTCAATTGCAATATCACGCATGAATTTAGAGATATATGAAAATTTTTATTCTGAGCACTTTCGAGGCATATTTTCATGCACTTTTTGGGGTCGTTTCATCTTGTGATTTTCTCTAATGTTGGATTTTCTTGATCTTAATTCAATTATGTAAATATTTAAAAATTATTTTGTCAATTCATAATTTCTTCATCTACACATAACCTGAGTAGCTAAATCTACAGCTAAGGTTGTGGGAACCATGAAGAACTAATAAAGTGAAATCGGATAATTCACAATTCTTCAAAAGTATATATGATTGTATTAATTAACTCTCTTTGTTTTGCATGTTTTCCAGTTGTGTCCAATAATAAAACTTGTATAGTATTACTGATTGGACCAAGGTAGTAATGAATAGGATAAGAGATTAAATAACAAAATTTGATTGATACGTTTTCGTCTAATCAACCAAACTGGGCCAAGGTAAGATTGTACTTGGACTTATAGGTAATGGTTAGTAAAACAAACTATGGAAATGGTCCAAGTCACATAGTGAAATTGGCTTCTCACCTTTTACCAAGGGCTTGGTGAACTTAAATTGCCATCTTGTATATTATACACTAGACAAGAATTAGGTTATCTAGGCATACTGTGTCGGGAAATCATGAGAAACAAAATACCCTTGTTGCTCTCTATTATTGATTTTTCTCTTGTGATAGTTAGTTTATTTTGTCATTGATTATTGCAACCCCCTCTTTGGGGAATTGAGTCGGTTAACTACTCGAATTGCATATTGGTGAATTTGTCTTAAATCTACGTATTCCCTGTGAGTTCCACCCTAACCTTGGTTAGGTTCTATTTCTTTATAGCGACCACTATATCCTCTACAAAGGAGGTGTAACTTGGGAAACATCTAGTATCGGTGTATTCTATTAAAAATGTCCAGACACATGACTAAGTAAGCCATCCTTGGTAGCAAAAGGCATCAATAAGTGCCTTGACGACTGGTTCTATTAGACATATATCAATCTATGACCTGTACACCATCTTATAGACATTATGGAACGTAGACAAAACTACAAATCTTGAATGGGGCTCGTGGTAAGTTTTTTGATTTTTTGACTAAGTGTTGAGGTTTCTACGGCTAACTCTATGGGTCAATTTTAATCTATGATTAGTAGATAGGACCATTAAATTCAATGTTAAAAACTAGGGTTTGGAACTTCTACAAAACCATGAATTACGAGCTGTAAAATACTTTATAGCTCGTGACTGGGGTTTCATAGAGTCTTGGCTCATTAGTTTTGCTCGACCCAGTCAACATATAAATAATGGTGTCAAAATGTTTTGGTCCCATTTTCCCCTTAATTTACAAATCAGAACTGACACAACCCTCCCCCTCACTTTTTTACCACCAACGAGGATCACTAGTACCAATTTTCGGCCACTTTATCTAGCGCCCTTAAGATTTCACAGCCCCACTTCCTCCTTTAATTCCTACTATTTAGTCATTCAATTTGGTATGTTTATGGTCTTTTAAAAACCCTCTATTTGCCAAATATTGTGTGGTTAGGTTAACCCAAAATTGATGGTTAAGGTAATTTGAGATTGTGAACCCATGAGTGCTATTATTGGGTTTGAAAGTTGAAGTGTATAATTGTCAATATGTGAATATGTGTTTATGCCAAAGATTAGTATGTTTGCCTTGTCCTTGTGTTTTAAATGATATGTTTGAAAATAAAGTGATCACATATCATTAAAATTAAATAGATTATGTGTATTAAAAATTTGATGTGTGATGGCTTGTGTTTTTATTTTGATGTTAATTGACTCAAATAGGGTTAGTAAGTTTGGGAAAGCATGTTAAATGATTTTCAATGAGGTATATGTGGGAATTTTCATAGGGGGGTGTTGGGTGTCTTGGTATAAGTCATGTGGGGGGGTGTATTGCTTCGATGCTGACTAAGTATGTCTAAAAAGTTGTATGGGGTCTCTATTAATGGACTTAGAAGCTCAAGTCACTAGGTTTTTCTAGTCTACAAGGTTTTTTATCGCCCGTGGAACTTTCCATGAGCCATAATTGCTCCTCGTATGAATTTCCAAAAACCTAAAGTTTTTGAGAGCCCATCAAAGGAGACCTTCTATGAGTTATAGATTATTTTATGGCTCATAGATAGGTCTTATGGATCTATGGTTGCAGGAAGTTTTGATACTAGAATCACCTATTACTCAGTCTATGACATATAGATTCTTCTATGAGTCATACCTGGTCTCATAAATGCCATTGCAGTAAACAAATATTGTGGACACTATTTCTATGAGAGCATTTTATGGCTTTTATTTTCCATTATGACCCATCGAGGTGCTTTCGCAGACCCCTTTGTAATCAAGCCCGATGTATTTTTGCATATTGTTTCTTGACCTATTGAGCCATCCCTATTCTGTAACTATATATGTTTTAGGTACTATAGGCCTAAATTTGAGACATGAGAACATTCGAGCCATGTAGAAAAGGCTCAAAGATGAGACCTCAGAGGAGGAGGAGACCCCCGGGATTAGCAAATTAGTCGAGGAGCTCAGCGTTTGGCTTGACCCAGATATTGATAGACGATACACATGGGCTGCCACTAGACTTGGGTAGACCCAGATCTAGTTTATCATTGTTTGCACTCCCCATTCTGACAAGAGAGGCAACAATAATAATAGCTCCATTCAAATGACTCCATCCACAGATGAGTGAGAGTCAAATTTAGGATCGGGCGATAAATCAAAGACAAAGTCCTCTGCTGCACCACTATAGACATCAATATAACCTCCAAATGCTCTCACCAGTCGATCGTTTCTTGTGTTCATGCAAGACATCTATACAGGGGGTGTGCAGAGTAATGCACAGGGAAAACCATCCCACTCTATTTGTGAGGAGCCCTGAATCATCTCTTTCGGATTAGATAGTGTATCTGATATCTAGGACAACATCAACAAATACGAGCTCCAGTGGCCGAGCAAACCACAATAGACATACTCCCTAAAAATGGTATAGGAGTTCTACACATCATATGCAACCATAGTTCTCAGTATTCTTCCTAAGGGGAAGATGCTCCTTGCTCAGCCTAGGCTGATGCACACTAGAGTGAGGGTCTGACAAGTGGACATCTCAGAGACCACCATCTGAAACATGTTGTTTAGGCATGACTTCCTAGCCCTCATATCCATAAAAGAGTATAACTACGGAGTGGGGCAAACCAAAGACATGGGTCTTATGAGAAACCAGAGCCACAGAGCTGGTTTCATGAGATAGGTGGCAAGTTTGATTTGCTGAGCAGGGACCACAGCCTGCATTAGTAGCTAGTCAAAGAAAGCATATTGTAAAGGCTTCTCTCATTTTTCCCACCAAATTTTGGTAGTCCATTGTGAGGTCATAAATCTGACCGATGCTTGTAGATAATACATTGATGCTAGAGCTTGCAGTTCTAGTTGTAGCATCTTAGCTGGCAATGAGATAGATTGGTCCAGCTTTATCGTAGAGAAGATCTACAAGGGGACCTTTAAGAGGTCTACTTCAATCCTCTTTTCATGCTTGATCTATAAACTCTGTCTAGAGTCGGAGATAGAGAGCTTATATTAGCAGAATCACAGATTGAGGTCTAACACACTTTTGATGCCAGCCTGATTAAGGTTGAGGAGAACACATTGGCACTTCAGCGACCGCACCAGCTAGCTCATATGCCAAAGATATTCGCACCAGCACCTCCTCTTGAGGTTCCTTCCACCACCATTACTAATGCTATTACAAAGGAGAGGTCCCCATAGATTAAGATAGATGTGGAAAGAGGCCTTATTACAACTACTCTTGCACCACAAGTCACTCCTACACAGATAACACTTACTTGCATGGTTAACATATACGTGATGTCCATTCAGTCCATGGCCTAGTGATTGGCCTACACTAAGTCTTAGTTGACTCAGTTAGTTCAGCATATCAGGCCTTAGGTCTGCTAGGCTATTGCAGAGTTTGAGGAACACATGAAGGAATACACGGTCATTACTATACAAGATCGATTTTTAGCCGTGAATACCTATATTGATGCCTCTAAGTTAAGGATACAATTAGATATAACGGCTCGATAGACAGAGATCTATCAGCTTCGAACTGACATAGTAACAACATTGGCCACACCTAAGTAAATGTGTGATGCACTTGATCCTAATGTTTTAGCATTACATTTACCTTTTCTTTGTAAAAACCTAAGTAAGCTAGCCTCTTTAGATGTAAAATCCTTAAATTACCCATGGTCCTTCCTTGAACATTGTGCATCTTGACTGAGTCAAAAAGCCTACATTAAGAGTGGCTTCCAAAAGTGGCCTTGGTTCCAAGGTTGGGTAATGTGCACCTCAACTCAAGCCCAAAATCTTAGGTTGAGGGTAGTTGGTCTAAGGGTAAAACACAGAATGAGGGGGGGAAGTTAGTGATACATGGAAAAGGAGAAAAAATCTATACTGGGTGTAAGAAAAATGAGTCATGCCTTATCTATGAAATAAAAAGAAAAATAAAGTGAAAATAGAAGGCAAAAAGTTGAAAAAATAAAATGAATGCACCTGAAAAGCTTGAAATAGGGGAAAGGGAGAAGGGAATTAAAAGTAACAGTGTTAGTAGGACAAAAGTGCAGAGAAAGACGTTGTCAAGTTTGGCCTTTAGTCACTATGTTCCCAAAACATCATACCAAAGTGCCCCAAGCCTACGTTATAATCTAGTAAAGTCCTAAATTGATTCTTGTCCAAGTAGTCAAAAGTATTAGTCATGAGTATAGGGACAAGCATACGGTATTGAGCATGATATATGAATGTCTTTTTGTGAAAGTGAGTGATTAGGCATAGTCCCAAGGTTATACCTATAAACTTCAATGTGAGTGAGATATGAGATTTCATTCTATGAGGATACTTGCATTACGTTGTTAACAATAGACTCATTCAGTGATTGTGTCTTGTTGATGGTTACCTTGCTTGTCATAGTTGCATTGTCGCATGCATTGATCTGTGTTAGTTTGCTGCATAGATATCTGATTGTCTTTTGAAATTGGTATGGGTATCTGTGCTTAAGTTTGATGTGATATATGCCATTAGATTGAGGTCTGTGTGTTACTATGTGGCTTATATAGATTGAGTCTGTCGCTTGAGGACCAACAACAATAATAAGTTGAGGATGTTGATGTGCTATCAATATAAAACACTTTTGATGCTTAAAACATTAAATTTTTTGTGTTCTCAATACAGTGTTAGTAGGTTTGATGTGTTTTTATGTTTTTTTTTTGCAGGATTTCAGGGTTGGTACTATTTTTGGGCAAAGTATGCAGAAGTTGCTGAATGTGATGATCTGTAATACCCTTTATGGGTCATATAGTATTCTATAAGCTGTAAAGGGGTTTTGTGTTCAATTCCATTGAAGAGTGTATTTCTAAAGTTAAGTCTACAAACACGTAGATAAGCCGTAGAAGACTTTACGAGCCATAGAGTTGCTATCGTATCCTGAGGATCAGAAGGTAGGGACTTCCTAAACTTCCATTAGATGAAACCCTAGATGAGCCATAGAATCTTATATGTGTTGTAGAGTGGTGTCATAGAAGACAGTACAGAATTGAAGCAACAATTCACAAAAGCCTGATCATGAGCCGTATATTGCTATACAACTAGTACAGTACCTCGTAGATCCTACTGACCTAGTTGTCCTAATTAATTTTGATTTTGTATTTTAAATACTATAAATAGGCTTTTTAGGTTATTTTTCATAGACTAGGAAGAGGGAACAATAGAGAAAGATAAGAGAGTTTTACAAATGCTTGTAAAAATATTATTTCATATTCTAATTTCAATCTTGTAATTCTTATTAAAGAGTTGGATTTCTTATGCTTAATTCTCTTGTGCATGTGCTCAGTTATGTTATTCAAACTCATAAGTCTTGCATTTACACTGATCATGAAAACCTAAATCCACAACTAGGGTTATAGGAACCATGAAGTACTAACAAAGTAAAATCGAATAATTCATACTTCTTGAAAAGTATGCATGCAGGTATTGATTAATTCTCTTTGTATTGAATGGTTTCTAATGGTTGCCATCATTAGAACTTGTCTAGTTTTACTGATTAAACAAAGATAGTAATAAATAGGAAAAGAGATTAATTAACTACATTCGTTCGATGTTTCTCATCTAATCAACCGAATTAAGCCAAGGGGAAGTTGTACTGGGATATTAAGTAAGGGTTAATAATGTCGCACTATAGAGATAGACGAAATCACATAATGAAATTTGTATCTCGCCTTGGATATAGGGTTTGATGAAGTTAACTTACCATTCTGTATGTTACACACTCGAAGAGGATTCAATTATCTAGATACTGAGTTAGGGAATCATGGGGAACATAATAGCCTAGTTCCTTTTTATATTGGTTTAACTCTTTCGTTGAATAGCTTAGAATTACTTTTAATAGTTATTACAAAACCTCCTTCCTATGGAGATATAAGTTGGCTAATCATATCAAATTGCAACTAAGTTGTTCTAAGTCTACCATATTCTCTGTGGAATTTGACTCTAACCTTGGTTAGGTTATATATCTCGACAATAACTCCTTTAGCCTAAAAATATAAGTATATCTTGGGTTACATCACTATGTTCTGAGGAAGGAGTGCCTATCGAAGTAATGGGTAAGGATAGGAAGCCTGCCAAAGAGATACATCCATTGAAGAAGTGAGATGGCCCAATGGTACAGAAGAAAAGGAGGATTGATATATCAGATCCCTTTATTTGGCAAGTTCATATAGCCAAGATTAAAGGTTTTAGGGTCTTCTATAGGTGTTGTTGGTTCTTTAGGATCTACAAGACCACTCCAATTTGGTCCTCCCACCATGAAGTAATTGTCTACCCAGATTTATGGGATTGATGAGCAAATTAGGCAGCTTATCGCAGGACTTTCTTTGGACCCAGCAGGAGCTACACTAGATGATCAGCCTTCACTTACTTCTATTGCTGCTATCCAGAAGGTGATGAGTGACCGGCTAGAGTAGATAAGTCAGATACAAGAGCATATGATCCAAAGACTGGGGCATATAGAGAGGAGACAGAGAAGGTTTAGGGAACATGAAAAGAAAAAGAGCAATTTCTTGAACAAGATGATATGCAAGCTAAGGTACCTACCTAGGTCCAGTTCTTCAAATATTGATGATGAGTTAACCCTCTCCTCAGGTTCGAGTGCCGAGTGATCATTTTATCGAGTCCCTAGTATTCTCTTTTACTTTGTTGATATATTATGAGGTCACAGTACCATTCTTAGTTGGGGGTGCTCCTATGATTTTATTTGATTTGACTATTTATTTTTGACTCTTGGATTATTATCTTATATATTCTGGATTGATTCGTATCCATAGATTCTTATTTGTTTTGGTATTGAGGTGAACTTGCTAGTCTTGATGTACTTTTTAGTGTGGTATGGCCTTGTCGGGCTTTTTAATATTGTGTGTGTGATAAGTTGTTTAGTTAGATTTTGTAGATTTTCATTTTTTTTAGTGGTCTCGATGATGGATTGAGTGATGACATTATTAATGGCAACTCGTCGATTGGGTGTGTGAGTGCATGAGTTAGTTGTTGTCTTTGGTGAAGTCTGAGTAGCCATTGCTTCTTGTTGGAGCTAAATGAGATATTATGACTTATTTTGTGCCAATAGATTTAGTCAAGTGTTGTGGATTGTGAAAGAAGCATACTCCTCCTATTTTTATTTCTAAATGGTTTTTGAATGATATGGGATAATATTTTGACTTGCTTTGTAACTCTTACTTGCTAGATGGATATATTTGATAAATGAGTCCCCTATGCTTGACTTGAGATTGATATTGATCCTTTCCAATTTGATTTGCATGTCATGTGTGTGGTAAGTTTTTGTTTTATTCCTTGTGTTTACTTGTATCAACTAGAACTTTCTTAAGTAGTCTTGAAATGTTGGTTGATGGACTTTGGTTGGAAAAATGACCTTAGGATTCTTTGGTTTGATTTGATTCCACTTAGCTTAAATAGCCGTGCTTTATCTTCATTTTATCCCTAGTGTCCCCTTTTGAGCCTAATCTTTTTTATTGGCAACCTAAATTAAAGCCATGGCCCATTTTGAAAAGATCTTCTTGTCATGACCTAAGCCTAGGGACTAGATATGACAAGGCAAATAAGGAACCTGAAAGGACGCAAATCAAGCCTCTTAGCTTATATATCACAAATCCTTGGTCGCGAAAGCAGAATAAACAACAACAAGATATAAAAAAATTGAAGCGGGGCTAAGGGAAGTCTTTGATAATGACAATACCATAAAAGAGTCAAGCTCATAGCATAAATACATCATAGCGTCCAATGAAACCTCCAACTTGGAATGGAGAGGGGGCCAAGACACTTTCCCGACTCTCCCTCATAATAACAAGTGTTCAAGATATTGAATTCTCAAAATAGCAAGAGTAATATAGATAATGTCCATAAACTTGAGGACCCACTAATGCTTATCTCCGAAGTACCGAGTTAGGCACATGGAGGATGATCAAAAAGAGCTCCGGTCCCTACATGGTGATATCAAGTAGGCATAGAGTATGAGTTAGTATGCTTGAATGTACTAAGTATGCGGGATACAATGCAACAAGACATAAGCCAATATAGTCAAAATGCATAATCATAAACAACGGATATATAATCTCAATATGGCATTCATGATTAATGCTCATAATAAAACATCCATATCAATTATTCATCTTGCACAATATATATATATATATATATATATAGATATAGATATAGATATATCATACATATGTGGGATGTGACCTCAATCGATATAGATCAAGTAAGTACAACTTGGACACTGAGGACATCCCCTCGGTTTAGATGATCGGGCATGACACCCCCCGACAAAGTGTGGTCTACTTGCCAAGGCAAACAAAATATGATAACATAAACTAGATGGATCCGCTATTATAGAAAGGGTAATGATTCTAATTCTATGGTGGTAGAGACTAAAGACTTTACATAAGGACCCCCTTGAGTCGAGCCCCCATCTTAAGCCTCAATCGGTGCTAAGTCAAATCTCACAGAATACTTAAAGTAATCATACTTTAATAATAACATGAATAGCTTGTAAGAACATGAATTGAGTAGATCATAAATATGCCTAACCTCTAGTAGTGAGCCAAACTTGAACATGAGAGTTAATCATAATCATACATGAACCCTTGCTTACACATGAATGGCTCACAAGAGGTAAAATCTTCAAATAGGGCTTAACTTGATACTTGTAAATCATAGATACTTTGAACGAATTCAATACATATTTGAAAGACCTTAATCATCATAATGTCACTTGACTTGCAAATCATGAAATAGATCATCATTAACTTGAAAATTCTTGTCATGTCATTTTATCAAACACTTGACGGGTTCACGATACTTGTTCAGAATCATGTAATTCAAGAGTGAAGTATGAAGAGTAAACTTAATGAAAATCTATCCATCAACTTGTAGTAAAACTCTCATGAAGGATACCTTGAAATCCATTACAAAAGCTCCTGATAATTCACAGTTTCATAGCTCAAAGAATACATAGTCTCAATAGACAAAATCAATTCATGGAATAAGCTTGAAATAGATATTCACGCATAAACAATCAATAATTCATAAAACCCCAATATATAGTTTATGTTCATAATCCATTATAAGAGATACTCATAGGTAATCCAACCTGAAAACATCCAATTTTTATGAAAAGGAAAGGTTGGGCTCTATGGGTGAAAGGACCTAATAGATAAAACCCATATACTTAAACCTTAAATTCCTTACAATGAACTTGAAATGGTTCTAGAGCATGAAATGAATGCTTGAGTCCCAAAGTTGTGCTTGAATTCCTTAGATTTCAATGAGAGAATTGACAGAGTCTAAGAGGGGCTTGAGAGAGGATTCAATGAGTTATAAGATTGAAAAATGGCTAAGTATTGTTGATTTCACGTTTAAGTGGGCACGGGGCCATGACCTTGATTCCCTTGGCTGAAACAGAAAAATCAAGGAAAATAATACACTTGTTTGCGCCCCTAGCACAACGCAGACCTATCGCGCCTAACCAAATACATTGCTCCACGTCCCTGGCGCATCGCGGCCAGGGGGCGGACACCCACTGGAAATAAAAAAATTGTGAAAATTATTTTTGACCTAGGTTATACCTATTTTCCACTAAATATTTCCCCTTGATAAAAAATATAAAGTTAAATTGTTGATATCACACAAGAATTTTGAGATATATAGAAATTACGATTATAAGGCATCTAGAAGCACACGAGGAGTGTTTCAATATCTCTCCCTTGGGAACATTCATCCCTGAATGTCAAAGAATCATGTAGACGAGAAGTAATTATGAAGATTTCAACCCGACATGAATGCAAGAAATACATTTAAACATCTTTTTCAAAAAGCTTCAACATGGGTGTCAAAAAATCACCATAAACTAGTTACCATAAATGTGAATGCAAGCAAAAATGACATGAGGGCTAAAGCTTAGGAATTGAAATCATGGATAGGACTTAACTTGTTATCTTAGGCTTGAATAGAGTACAAGAAGTACGAACATTGCTTCTTCATGCTCGTCTCAGTTTCTCTAGTGACACTTTAATTTGTTGATTCCTTCAAAGGGCTTTCACAGATGTTACATCTTTGTTCTTCAACATTTTCACTTGTCTATCCAATATTTCCATCGGGACCTCCTCATCGATTAAACTATCCTCTGTAACACCCATAACTTCTAAGGGCACTATAGCACTTGAGTCACCTAACACATTCCTAAACATAGGTACATGGAAGACCGGAGTGGCCATATTCATTTCTATAGGCTACACCGATTCATATGTAATCTTTCCAACTCTCCAAAGTTCCTATAACCAAATTTGACCTAATCAAAGATATTTCATTACCCTCACCAAGATACCTCCCTAACGTCTCTACACACCTTTTTAGAATGGGGTGAATAGAATAGGATGCATTATGGGTCTCCTTAAAAATCAACTCTTTCAAGTCATCAATATCAGACACACATAACCCACCTTAGTACCAAAGGGCACTATCTCCCTTTTAGGAGAAAAATTCCACTTTACCATCCTTCATCCAGGACTTCAACTTTATCAAAGCGGGGGCAAGATCTTGTTTTTAATTTACCTCCTCAAAGAAGATTTAGAACTATCAAAAACCACTACACCATTTTCAACTTCATCCAACTTAACCCCCAATCTAGCCAACCGGTGAACTTCTCCAACTACATGTTTTCCAACATCATCAATATGAGCTAGCAACCCATGGTGTAACACCCCATATTTTACATGTACTAATGCTATATAAATAAATCATGTTATTCTTTGGTCAAATTAGCATCAATTCTTGAAAGTGCTTGAATCTCGTCTTAACGGGCAATATGTGAGTCTAAATGCTTA
>JAOTQJ010152996.1:0-30921 GCA_025642045.1 Solanum sejunctum
GATTTGAAGCTCAAAACATGCTAAAACAACTATACTTTCATGAACTAAAATCACTGTGCAGTAAATTTCTCAATATATAAGACTCACATGTAAAATTAACTTTAAATCATGCAATATTAAGTAAAAGAGGGTTTGCGCAGCATAGGTGAAAGGACCTAATTGTTCAAAACCACACACCTTAGCTTTTGTGAAGTTATTGGAGAAGAATTTAATGGAGATTTGAAGCTTGGGTGAGATCCTTGAAGAAATTGTTGAGATTGGCGTTGAGTTTGGGACTTGAATTTATGGTTAGAAATGAGTCTAAGTGTTTAGGGAAATATTGGGGAACGTTTAGGAGATATAAGGTTGAAATAAGTCTAAGTATAGATGAAAGTACATTTGGGAAAAACTTAGGTCCAACACTTAGAAAAATCTAGGTGAACTAGGAAACAAAATGTAGAAATAACACCTCTCTGCATCGCGGAGAGGTCACGGATGCCCACTGGAATTTGCACCAAGTGGAAATTTCAAAATCGATTCCTTTGCTTTAAAATTTAGTCCCTTGTCACCCTAATTTGGATCTCCTGAAAAATAATATGAAGTTTGACTTTTAAAATTCCAAACGGATTTATAGATAAGTGGAAAACAATTTTCTAGGTACTTCTAACGCACTTTTTTTAGGGTCGTTACAATATCTCCCCCTTGGAAACATTCATCCCCGAATGTAAAAGAGATGCATAGGACAAGCATAATCATGCACAAATCATCCCCAACAAGAACGCAACATAATATGTAAAACACTATTTTCAAATCCTCAACATAAGTGTAAAATTATCATAAGTTTACCAACATAAACATAAATGCATGTGAATGGCATGGGGGCTAAAATGTAAGACTTGAAATCACATATAGGGCTTAGGATTAGTACCTTAGGCTTGAGTGGAATGTAAAAGATAAGGATACCGCTTTTGCATGTCTACTTCGGCCTCCCATGTAGCACTTTTGACTTGTTGGTTCCTCCAAAGAACCTTAACGGATGCCACTTCTTTATTCCTCAATCTCTTTACTTGCCTATCTAAGATTTGAAGCAGAACCTTCTCATAAGTCAAGTTGTCCTCAACAACACCCACAACATCAATAGGTACAATGGCATTAGGATTGACAATACATTTTCTCAACATAGAAACATGGAACACCGGATGTACCAAATTCATTTCACTAGGCAACTTCAACTCATAAGCTACCTTGCCAACCCTCTCTATCACCTCATAAGGACCAAAATACCTTGGGCTTAAATTTCTCTTTTTACTAAAATGGACCACACCTTTCATTGGAGAAACCTTCAAATAGACCTAATCACCCACTTGGAATTCTAGGTTTTTCCTTCTTACATCGACATAGGATTTTTGATGACTTTGGGCTGTCCTCAACCTTTCCCTAATTATCTTCACCTTCTCAAGAGCCTCTATAACTAGATCTAGTCCTAATAAATCCACCTCTCTATCCTCAAACCAACCCACCAGTGATCTACAATATCTTCCATAAAGAGCCTCAAAAGGAGCCATACCAATGCTAAAGTGATAGCTATTGTTGTAGGAAAACTCAATCAATGGAAGATGGTTATCCCAACTACATTTAAGCTCTAAGACACATTATTAAGCATATCCTCAAGTGTTTTAATTGTCCTTTCGGCTTGGCCATCCGTTTGAGGGTGAAAAACTGTACTAAGATGAACTTTGGTAACAAGACCCTTTTGAAAGCACCTCCAATAGTGTAAAGTGAATTGTGCACCTCGATCCGACATGATGGATAAAGGAACCCTATGTAACCTCACTAACCCATGGATATACAACATTGCATACTCCTCAGCCCCATATCTAGTTTTGATAGGTAGAAAGTGAGCTGATTTTGTCATCCTATCAACCACTACCCATATTGAATCAAACCCTTTTCTAGTCTTGAGAAATCCAACCACAAAATCCATATTAACTACCTCCCACTTCCAAGTAGGAATCTCTATGTCTTGGGTTAGGCCACCCAACCTTTGATGTTCGACTTTGACTTCTTGGCAACTATGGCAACCAAAAATAAATTTGGCAATGTCCCTCTTCATGCCTCCCCACCAATATATATCTATCAAGTCTCTATACATTTTGGTGGAACCGGGGTGGATAGAATAAGAAGAATTAAGGGTCTTATCAAGAATTTTCTCCATCAAACCATCAACACATGGCACACATAACCAACCTTGGTATCTAAGGGACCATCTTCCCCTTGTGAGAAAACCTCTATTTTGCCCTCTTTCACCAAGTCTTTCAATTCAAGCAAGGAAGAGTCTAGATCTTGTTTTGCTATCACCTCATCAACCAAAGAAGATTTAGAACCATCAACTACAATAACACCATTACTTACATCTTCCAACCATACCCCAATCTAGCCAACCTGTGCACACCTCCCTAGCAATCTCTCTTTCACCACCATTAACATAAGTTAGGCTACCCACGGACACTGGCTCAAACCATCCGCCACAATATTTGCCTTACCCAGATGGTAATGCACACTCATTTCGTAGTCCTTAAGGAGTTCTAGCCACCTTCTTTTGTCTCAAGTTAAGATTTTTTTGTGTGAAGATATATTAAAGGCCTTTATGATCAGTAAAGACATCAACATGAACCCCATACAAATAATGTTGCCAAATCTTTAATGCAAAAACCACGACGGCTAATTCAATATCATGGGTAGGGTAGTTATTTTCATGCACCTTGAGTTGCCTAGAAGCATAGGCTATGAACTTACCATTTTGCTTTAGTACACAACCCAAACCAACTATAGATGCATCAAAATACACAACAAAACCCTCAAGCCTATCCGGTAGTGACAATATAAGAATGAACACAAGTCTATCTTTCAATGTTTGAAAGCTTTTCTCACATTCATCGATACACACAAACTTCACCCTTTTTTGAGTCAGTTTTGTAATAGGGGAAGCAATGGAGGAGAGCCCATCCACAAACCTTCTATAGCAACCCGCAAGGCCCAAGAAATTCCTAACATTTGATGGGGACAATGGTCTAGGCCAATTCCTAATCACATCGGTCTTCTTAGGATCCACCTTTATACTATCCCCCGATACCACATGACCTAAGAATGCAACCTCCTTCAACCAGAATTCACACTTTTCATACTTAGCATACAATATCTCCTCCCTCAATATTTGTGACACAACCCTCAACTGCCCCATATGCTCTTCCCTAATATGTGAATAGATCAAAATATCATCAATGAAAACCACAACAAAGGAATCAAGGTAGGGCTTGAAGACCCTATTCCTAAGGTCCATGAAGATGGATGGTGCATTAGTCAATCCAAACTACATCAACACAAATTCATAGTGCCCATATCTAGTCCAGAAGGCCATCTTGGGAATATCACACTCCCTCACCCTCACTTGATGGTACCCAAACCAAAGATCAATCTTACAGAAAAAGCTATCGCCTTGCAACTGGTCAAACAAGTCATCAATTCTTAGAAGGGGATACCTATTCTTTATAGTGACCCTATCGAATTGCCAGTAGTCAATACACATTCTAAGTGGCCCATCATTCTTCTTTACAAATAACACTTGTACACCCCAAGGTGATTTGATAGGTCTAATAAATACCTTCTCCAACAAATCTTTAAATTTCTCCTTTAACTCCTTCAACTTCGCTGGGGCCATACGATAAGGGGAAATGGATATAAGTTGGGTGTCGGGAAGGAGATCTATGCTAAAATCTATCTCCCTTTCAAGATGGACACCAGGAAGGTCATTTGGGAAGACATCAAGAAATTCATTTACAATCAAAACTGACTCAATAGAAGGGACTTTGGACTCCATATCTTTGACTCTTACAAGATGATACAAAAACCCCTTGAAAATCAATCTATGGGCTTTAATGCATGAGATGAACCTACCCCTTACTACCATATCATGACTTTCCCATTCAAGGATGGGTTCAGTTGGGAATTGAAACTTGACCCTATGAGTTCTACAGTCAATAGAAGCATAGTAGGCATACAACCAATCCATCCCAACAATAGCATCAAAATCAACCATATCTAATTTCACAAGATGACAAGGTAAGATTTTATGAAAGATGCAAATCAAACAATTTCTATACACCCTCCTAGCAATAATAAATATACCAATTAGAGTAGACACTTCATATGAGTCATGCAACAACTCCGACTCAACATGGAATTTTTTAGCAACAAAGGGGGTAACAAAGGAAAGGGTGGCACCTGGATCAATCAAAGCACATACATCAAGATCAAAGATTTTCAACATATAGGTAACAACATCAGGGACCTCATCAACCCCTTGCCTTCCATATGGAGCATGGAATCGATTGTGCAGGGCACCACCTTGAGGACCACCTCTACCCAGTGGGACAACATTTTCACCCCAAGCCTTGCCACAGTTTCTTGGACAATCTACTTTCTTGTGACCAAGTTCCCCACAACCATAGCATGCACTAGTACCCTTCAAACACGGGCTATTATGACCCTTCCCATACGTAGGACACACATCATTAGGAGACACACACCTTGGGGCCTAGGGAAAATATTGGCAAACTTTCTATTTGTAGCATGAGAAGGACTTTGGCCTTGTGGAAGTCTAACACCCTTGTGGAAACTACCCTCAAACTAGGCCTTCTTGGCTTCATGACCCCTCTTCTTTCTCAACTTCTCATACTCCATTTACATGGCATAGGTCATCAACCGAGACAAGTCCATGTCACTAAACTTACCAAGTCAGAAACCCCCATAACAAACTTATTCATCCTTGACCTAGAGTCGGCAACCAAGTGAGGAGCATACTTTGAGCGTTGATTAAATTTGAGGGCATATTCCCTCACACTCATACCACTTTATTTTAAGTTCATAAATGCAACCAACTCTGCTTCCCTAAGCTCAAGAGGGAAGAACTGGTTAAGGAAGGCCAATTTAAGTTCCTCCCAAAGCACCACATAGCCATTACCCTTCTCACATTTCCATTGATCAAACCACATTTGGGCCACCCCCTTGAGTTGGTACACAGCCAACTTAGCCTTCTCATTTAGCCTAACACCCATGATCAACAAGATTTTATAGATTTCATCAATAATCTCTTGTGGATCCTCATCCACCTTTAACCTATGAAAAACCAGAGGATTCATCCTCATGAAGTCCTTTACCCTAGCTCCTGAGGTAGTAGCATGAGTAGTTTGGGCCCCTTGTTGGACTTGATTGGCCACTACTTGGGCAAGCATAGTAAGAGCATCTCGGAGCTCGCAATTGGTAGGTTGTTACTTGGAAGTTTATGCTCGTATTCTCTAGTATTCAACATGATCTAGCATGACAAAGAACAATTATTAGTGGGGAACACTTATCACAACTCTATGTACTACTTAGGACATGGAGAAGAGAAATATTTCTTGAAATGTCTAATAGCCTCTTATTCATAGTCATGGCATGCTTCACAATCATAAATAGGACTTTAATCGATGTCGTGTGTTGGACTTTGAGGATCTATCAACCTAGTGCTCTAATACCAAGTTTGTTGTGACCCAAGCCTAGGGCCTAGACGTGACCGGCAAATGGGGAACCTGAAAGAACCCTAAACAAATCTCATAGCATATCATTACACATTCTTGATCGCAGAACCAATATAAAATATTATAAGAAACATGAACAAGGAGAAATGATACTAAGAGATAAAGAGTGTGAAACTTAAACAACATAGATGAGTCAAAGCTCAAACGTAATATATAACTTGTCCATCAAACATTTCTACATACATAGATAGAGTGAGGGACAAGACAAAGTAACTAGGCTCACCCTTATAGTCAAATAGAACATAAGTTTCTCAATACATAGATAAGAGAAAATCGTAAACCAAAGTCCCCAAAATAGAGGACTCACAAATAAACTTGGAATAATAGCATCTAGCCACGTGGAGGAGGAGGATGATCAACTTGGGCACTGGTTCTAATATGGTCATATCATGTAGGAAAGAGTATGCATTAGTATGTTTGAATGTACTAAGTATGTGGGATGCAATGCAACAAGACAAAAGCTTCATGATCAACATGCATAACAATAGCCAATATGCATAATATAGCAAGACGACATGTATGATCAATGCATATGTAAAGACATGCTTAAGTAACTCATGCTCATATAAAATACCATATGTGAAGAAGAGACCAAGCTAGATGTCGAAGGTATGAACCCCATGGGGTTAGTGATGATGCCGCCCATCACTTAGGTGGATGAGTATGAATCCCCATCTTGATTTTGGTAATTATGTCTCCCTATAACCTAGGTGGATGAGTATGAACCCAAATCTTAGTTGATGAGTATAAACTCCCATCTCAGTTGATGATGATGCCACCCCATCACCTTGGTGGAGATGAGTATTAACCCTCTTTCTAGCTTACCCAGGCTCTTGTCCCATCGGATCGGGCATGGTCTAATGCAACACTTTATATAGAATACATCATATGGATAAGCTCATTATATCATCGTATAGTCAATTATATCATATACATAAGCTCCTTTCATTATTATAATATCATTCATATCATATCTCATGATTTGGACCTTCATTTCCTCAAGAAACCATAACTGGACATTTTATCAAACACCTTGAGGGTGTGTAATAGGAATAAAAGACCATGCAATTTAGAGATAAAATTATGCAAGAAAATCTATAGTAAAACAATCAATTAACACCTTGCAACACCCCCAAGACATTCACATCAAAACCCCTCATCAAATCCAACATTAAATCCAAGATTTAAAAATCAAAATATTCTAAAACAACCATACTTTCATGAACTAAAATAACAATGCAGTAAATTTCTCAATATACAAGATCCACATGTAAAATCAACTTAAATCATGCAATATTAAGTAAAAGGGGGTTTACGCACCATGGGTGGAAGGACCTTGTGGTTCAACACCATATACCTTAGCTTTTGTGAAGTTCTTGGAGAAGACTTTAATGAAGATTTGAAGCTTGGATGAGATCCTTGAAGAAATCCTTGAGATTGGCCTTGAGTTTGGGACTTACATTTAGTGTTGGAAATGAGTTTAAGTGTTTGGGAAAATATTAGGGAATCTTTAGGGTGATATGAGGTTGAAATAAGGCTAAGTATAGGTGAAAATACATCTGGGGAAACATAGGTCCAACACTTAGAAAAATATGGGCAAACTAAGAAAAAACAGTACAGAAATAACAAGTGCGGAGAGGTCGCGGATGCCCACTGGAATTTGCACCAAGTGCAAATTTCATAAATCGATCCTTTGCTTTAAAATCGAGGTTAGACCCTTCTCACCCCAATTTGGACCCCTGAACAAGGATATGAAGTCAAATTTTTGAAATTCCAAATAAATTTTAAGATATATGAAAAATAATTTTCTTGGTACTTCCAAGACATATTTTCAGGCACTTTGTTTGGGGTCATTACACTTGCATCATCATAAAATCATTCAAACCGTAAATCATGTATTGGATCAACCATAACTCAAGAAACCAAAACTGGACATTTTGTCAAATACTTGGCGGGTGTGCAACACTAGTATAATAAAATGCAATTCAAGAGTGAAATCATGCAAAACAAATTCAATGTAAAAGCACCCACCAACACTTGGTAATACCCTCAAACAAGATATATTGAAATCTCTCATCAAATCACATAATTGAACTTAGATTAATAACTCAAAATATACTTAAACAATCACAAGTTTATGAAATCACAACATGGTTTATACCCAAATTCGTAATAAGTAATACCCATAAGTAAATCAACTTAGAAACATGCAATTTAGGTAAAAAGGAAGGTTAGGCACCATGGGTGATTTTGTACTAGGGTCTTGGTGAAGGCTCTTGAGAGAATTTGAGAGTGTATTCAAGTGGAGAGTGATGAATT
Organism: Solanum sejunctum; assembly: GCA_025642045.1. Lineage (NCBI taxonomy): Eukaryota > Viridiplantae > Streptophyta > Magnoliopsida > Solanales > Solanaceae > Solanum > Solanum sejunctum. The sequence continues at coordinate 7,935 of JAOTQJ010152996.1, forward strand.
TGATCTTTTTGAATAGGGTTTAGGTCCTTTGGGTAGGTTAAGATACCATTAGAAATCTGAAAAGATCATTAGAGTAAGATTTATGAAAATACCATTAGTAAAACGGAGGAAAAATTGACAAAGTGTCACCTCACTTAAGGTTACAAGGGTCGTGTGGCACTCCTAATAGTGTGACTCCACAGGTTATGTCGAGTCCCCATGAGATGATACTTATTCTAAAAATTGGAAGTTGGGACAATTGGAAAAAAGTTTACGTTATTGTCACTTTGATGAAAGGATCCACAGGTCGTGTAGTGGCCCATGGAGTTACATTTGGCGAAAAAAATGTGGCCAGGAGGCTCCGCCCTAGGGCAGATAGTTTGTGTAGCTTGACACATCCCGTGAGGATGGTCGTGGCACCACAGTTAGTCAAAAGGACTTCCTCCCACACTTCCATTTCCTCATTGTACACTTCCACGACCAACCACACGGTCAGTGGCAAGCCACACAGCCCGTGCCACTGGCCGTGCCCCATCCCTTAGGCCAAAAATAGCCTTTTCTAGCTCATGTCAGCGAACATGGCTTGTCCAAAGCCTCACTGTCCCTCTAAGTGCTTGTGTGACATCACTACACGGGAGGGTCTCATGAAAATGGTCATAACTCCTTTATCAGAACTCGGAATGAGGTGAAACCAAATACGTTGGAAAGCTAACTCAAAGGGCTTTCAATAGAAATGTCATGGTTTATCCAGTTCTATGTATGCTAAAAGTTATGCTCATTTAAAGTTGACTCTTACATAAATCAACACCCAAAACTCAACTCATAGGGAAGTCTTGAACTCCTTTAAGTACCAGAAGTCTCCCCCTTGGGAACATTCATCCCCAAATATCAAAGAAAAGTATACAAGGAAAGTAATCATGAAACTTTTTGCCCATCATGTAGGAAACAAATGCACTTGAACATCAATTTCAGAAAGTGTCAACATGAACATCAAAATGACCATAACCTTTCAACATGAACATGAATGCTTGAAAATGACATAAAGGCCGAAACTTAAGACTTGAAATTATATAGTGGACTTCGATTACTACCTTAGGCTTGATAAGAATGGAAGAGATAGGGATATGGATTTTGCATGTCCACCTCGGCTTCCTATGTGACACTTTCAACATGTTGGTTCCTCCAAAGGACCTTAACGAAAGCTACATCCTTGTTCCTCAACCTCTTCACTTTCCTATCGAAAATTTCTTTCGAGACCTCTTCATAAGTCAAACTATCTTCAACAACACCCACTATATCTAGAGGCATAATAGCAATTAGGTCACCCACACACTTCATCAACATAGATACATGGAAGACTGGATGAACCATAAGCATGTCATTGGTCAAATCTAATTGATAGGCCACCTTGCCAATCCTCCTCAACATCCTATAAGGACCCATAAATCTTGGACTCAATTAACCCTTTTTACCAAAACAAGCCATACCCTTCATGGGTGAAACCCTAAACTAGACCCAATCACCAACTTCAAATTCAAGATCCCTTCTTCTCACATCAGTGTGGGACTTTTTGTTGACTTTGGGCGGTTTTCAATATCTCCCTAATCACCCTCACCTTCTCTATGGCCTCTATAACAACTCTGGACCTAACAAGGCCATCTCCCCCACCTCAAACTATCCAACTGGGGATCTACAATGCCTTTCATAAAGAGTCTCAAAAGGAACCATATTAGTGCTTGTATGATAGCTATTATTATAAGCAAACTCAATCGATGGAAGATGATCATTCCAACTACCCTTAAACTCCAATACATAAGCCCTAAGCATATCCTCAAGAGTTTAGATAGTTATTTCGGCTTGACCATCCATTTGAGGGTCAAAGGCCATACTAAGCTTAACCTTAGTACCAAGACCTCTTTGGAAGGACCTCCAAAAGTGTGAAGTGAATTGAGCACCACGATCCAATATGATAGACAAAGGCATCCCCATGTCACCTAACCAACTTATGAATGTACAATCTAGCATAATCTTCGGCACCATATGTAGTCTTAACCGATAGGAAATGAGCCAACTTTGTCATTCTATCAACCACAACCCAAATAGAACGAAAACTCTTTCTAGTCTTCGGCAACCCAATCACAAAATCCATGTTAATTTCCTTCTACTTCTAATTTGGAATCTCTATATCTTGGGATAGGTCACCTGCCCTTTAATGCTCGGCTTTCACTTATTGGCAATTATGGCAACTAGATACAATCGTAGCAATGTATTTCTTCCTACGTCCCCACCAATACACCTCTTTCAAATCCCTATACATCTTCATATAACTAGGGTGAATAGAATAGGAAGAATTATGAGCCTCATCAAGAATCTTCTCTTTCAAGTTATCCACACTAGGAACACATAACCTACCTTGGTACCTAAGGCACCATCTCCCCCTTAGGAGAAAACCTCCACCTTACCATCTCTCACCAAAGCCTTCAACTCTAATAAGGCGGGGTCAAGATCTTGCTTTGCCTTCACCTCCTTAACAAATGAAGATTTGGAACCATCAACAACCACTACTCCACTATTATCAACCTCCTCCAATCTAAATCCCAATCTAGCCAATCAATGGGCCTCTCTAGCCACATCTTTGCCCCCATCCCCAACATGTGCAAGGCTACCCATAAATACCCTACTAAAAGCATCGGCCAAAACATTAGCCTTACTGGGGTGGTAATGCACATTCATATCATAATCCTTAAGAAGATCTAACCACCATCATTGTCTTAATTTGAGATCTTTTTGGGTGAATACATATTGGAGACTTTTAAAATTGGTAAACACATCAGCATGCACCCTCATACAAATAATGACGCCAAATTTTCACAGCAAATACCACGGCGGCTAATTCAAGATCATGGGTAGCATACTTCTTTTCATGCACTTTGAGTTGTCACCTTACTAATTTATATCAAAACATACCCTAACCCAATTCTTGAGGCATCACAATACACAACAAACCCTTCTAGACCTTCGATAGTGACAATATAAGAGTGGACACAAGATTATCCTTTAAAGTTCAGAAACTCTTTTCACACTCATACATCCACAAAAATTTAGCCTTCTTTTAAGTCAACATAGTCATTGGAGAAGCAATAGAAGAGAACCCATTAACGAATCTTTATAATATCCGATAGGGTCAAAGGTATAGGCCAAATTTTAATCACTTTCTTCTTTTTAGGATCCACCTTAATACCATCCCCACACCACATGACCTAGAAAGGCAATCTCTTGCAACCAAAACTCATATTTCTCATACTTAGCATACAAGTACTCTTCCCTCAACCTCTGTAGTAGCACCCTCAAATAACTTACATGATCCTCTTTATTGTGGCAAAAGATCAAAATATCATCAATGAAGACTACAACAAACAATTTCAGGTAGGATTTAAAGACTCTATTCATAAGATCCATGAAGATAGCTGGTGCACTGGTCAACCCAAAAGACATGACCAAAAATTCATAATGCCTATACCTAGTTTGGAACCCATCTTGGAAATGTCACACTCCCTCACTTTCACTTGGTGATACCCGGACCGAAGATCAATCTTAGAGAAGTGACTAGCCCATTGAAGTTGGTCAAATAGATCATCAATCCTTGGAAGAGGATACATATTCTTTATGATGACCCTATTGAGTTCCCAGTAATCAATACACATTCTAAGGGACCCATCTTTCTTCTTCACAAATAACACCGGAGCATTCCAAGGTGATTGGCTTGGCCTAATAAAACCCTTCTCCAAAAAATCCTTTAATTGCTCCTTTAACACCTTTAACTCCGCTAGGGCCATATGCTAAGGAGGAACAAAAATGGGTTGAGTATCGGGAAGGATGTCCATACCAAAGTCTATTTCACTTTTGGGAGAAACACTGAAAGGTCATTTGGGAAGACATCTAGGAACTCATTAACCATTGGAACTAGCTCTATGGGAAGGAATTTGGACTTAACATCCCTAACCCTCACAAGATGATAGAGACACCCCATAGAGATCAACCTTTGGGGTTTAATGAAAGAAATAACCCTACCCTTGACTACCACATTATAACTCTCCCACTAAAGGACAGGTTCATTAGGAATTGGAATTTGACCCCATTGATTATATAATCAATAGAGGCATAGTATGTATGCAACCAATCCATTCGAAGAATAATGTCAAAATCTAACATATCCAGCTCAACAAAGTCACATGACAATATTTTATGCAAAATGCAAACAAGATAATTTTTATAGACTCTACTAGCAACAATAGATACACTAACTTGAGTAGATACGTCCTATGGCTCACACAACAACTCGAGTTCAACATGAAACTTTTTGGCAAAAAAAAGGGTGACAAAATAAAGAGTGGCACCCAGTTTAATCAATGCATACACATCAAAATCAAAGACTTTTAACATATTAGTGACGACATCGGGAACGTCATTAACCCCTTGCCTCGTAGAATCGATTGTGTCTTGGGGAACGACCTTGTTGGCTTCCCATCCTCAAAAGAACCACATTTGTACCTCAGCCTTATGGGCAAAATATTTTTACATTTTGTTGATTACGAGGACAATCACCTTCTTATAACCCACTTCTCCACAACTATAACAAGCATTGGTGTCCCTCGAACATGGATCATCATGGCCTCTCGCACATCTTGAGCACATACGTCTAGGCACCATACCCCCATCTCCTTGGGGCCTTGGGTTGTCATTGCCAAATCTCTTAGTAAGAACATAAGAAGACCTTTGGCCTTGGTGAAACAGTCCACCCTTGGGAGTTTGGAATTTACCATCAAAACGGGTCCTCTTGGCCTCACTACTCCTCCTTTTTATCAACTTTCCCCCTTCCAATTGCTTGGTATAAGTCATTAGGCGGGATAAATCCTTGTCACTAATTAACATAGCAGCTTGACACTCCTCTGTCACCAAATCGGATACACCTATCATGAACTTTTTCATTCTAGAACTTAGGTCAGTGACCATTTGTGGAGCATATTTTGAAAGTTGGTTGAACTTGAGGGCATACTCCCTCACACTCATGATCCTTGCTTCAAATTCATGAACTCCATTTTGGCCTCCCTAAGCTCAATAGGGAAGAACTGGTTGACAAATGTTGCCTTAAACTCCTCTCATAGAATCACATTGTTGTTCTCCTTCTCCATTTTCCATTGTGTAAATCATATTTGAGCCACCTCTTTGAGTTGGTAGGCTGCCAACTCCGTCTTCTCTTCCAACCTAACACCCTTGATATCCAATACCTTGTATACCTCATCAATAAATTCTTGAGGGTCTTCATCCACTTTTGACCCATGGAACTCCGGTGGTTTTATCCTCATAAAATCTCTCACCTTAGATCCTAAGGTAGGAGCATGACCCGCTTAACATATCATTACACATCCTTGGTCGTGGAAGAAATAAAGCAACTATAAGAGATATTAGATAGGGCTAAAATGGGGCTATAGGACAACTTTAATACTATAGAACATAAAAAACAAGAATATAGCATTGATACATCATAAAGTTACAACAACAACTCTAATACATAAATAGGAGTGGGGGCTAAGACAATCTCTAGGCTCACCCTCATGGTCATAAGTTTTCAACATAAGAAAAGTCAATATATAGTATAAATCAAGAAAAGTATGTCCTCAGAGTTGAGGACTTACCAACTAGATAGGTCATACTAGCCACGCGGAGGAGGAGGAGGATCAAACTTGTCACGCCAGAAGTCCCGTTAGAGCGGACTGGCACCCGTTTCTGATAAGGCTCAGGAGAATCAATCTATATCTATGCATTTTCTATACATATTATAAAGGATTTTTGCATTTGACATGCCTTTAACAAAATAAACTGTGATAACAAGCTTAAAGGAAATGCATATGGCTAGGCCGTTGGGGCTACGGTGTTTAAAGTATGAGACATGACCACAGTTTAATTTATATAATCTACAAAGCCTCTAGATAAGAAAAAGTATCTGACAAGAGTCAGGACAGGCCCTGCCTCGACTAACTGTACAATGCAAATATATAAGCTTTAGATACAAACAAAGCCCCGAAGCAACCTAGAGCTTGGTATCAGCAGCTGGATGTCCTGTACTCCTACTGGGGAGATCTATTATCACTTGTACCTGCAGCATAAAATGCAGGTCTCCCATAAGGGATGTTAGTATGAGATAATGTACTAAATATGTAAGGTAGAAAATATTATATATGAAGTAACAACTCAAATGAAACTATGCACTGGTGTAGAATAAGAGACCACATTTTGTTATACTTTGAGATTATGTACTTTATGTTCTTTATATAACTTTACCTTTGCTGTATAATCTGTGCACAAAATGTAATATAAATGACCAGCTAATCAGTGGTGAAACTGTATTAGGATCATCCTTGGCTAGGTTCATCCTTAACCCCTTGGGCTACCACCCGTGATAGGATTGTCCCTGGCTAGGTGATTCTTCCACCCCTTGGGCTACCACCCATCAATAAACAATATGCTTTACTTTTCAATTACCGTTGAGATGATTCTTTTAGTGGTCATAATATCAAGGCCGTAGGGCTATATATGAAGCATGTGACATATAGATAATCATATAAGATAATATGAAAATGAAAAAAGTATGTTACGTAAATAATGAAATGCGTATGAAATGAAATAACTCGTGAACTTTATTTGGCAAAAAGAACCCATGTAACTTGGTATCTATGTACGTATACAGATTTGAAGATTGACTATATATGGAGAATATGAACATGAGCAAGAGTGTACACCATTAATAGTTGTGTTAGAGTTGGTAAGTGTCTTTATGTGCCAAGGGAGGATGTATGTTTTATGCCGAACAATATAAAATCAAGTAGCCTTACATACCTCATTGTATGACCTCGTTACGTCGAGATAACTTCTTATTCCTATAAATATTTATCAACAACATAGTAGGTGATAAAACAAGCATTAATAGCCAATATATACACCTTGCAATCCCAATCATATAGAAAAAAACACAAACGGGCAGCGACAGGTATTTATAAACCCGAGCGTATTCTTTAAACCTTTCCACCCCTAATCATATTTTCTAATGCACATTCATATATACACATCATGTGTAGCATGTTTTAGTGTCAGAAAAGTCTTATAATAGCCCACAAAGCATAATACGTAACAATTCTACACAACCTACAAATGCACATCATAACGTTATGCCCTTTTGCCCCATTTCGACGCCGACAATTCCAAACCCATTACAAATTTAACCAAACAATTCTCAACACATATATACATAAAAACAGCCTTGAAAACATCCTTGGAATAGTAACAAATCAATCATTAAGGATGTGAGGCAATAGACATCCATCCAACAGCCCATAAGTTTATACTAAGAACACAATTGCGATATCATATAAGGACTCACTTTTGTGGACTGTAAAAGTGGTGAAATAGCCTGGTTACATTACTATACAACCAACCTTTGTTAAATGTATAAGTATTACTTTATAATATAGCCAACCAAGAAGATAAAATCCTCTTAATTAACAAGAAAAGTGTACAACAATCCTTAAAATACAAGCTGTCCAGAATTTCAAGCACAACATACTAGCATATAGTTATTATTTTTCATGAAGAAACCATACAAAATACACAACTATGATTACTTAAGTTTACTTTCAAGATTCAGGTTTCCTTCAAGAACACCAGAGGGTTGTGTTAGCTACTTTGTAAAGTGAAGTAAAGAGAGAAAGAAAAGTCTTTAGGAAGCTGAAATTTTTCTCCAGAGTGAAATGACTTGAGGGTTGTTTTGAGCCCTTTATAAAGGGTCTTTTGGCCGACTTACTCTTGGACTTTTGACCACCTAATACCACATATTATTAAGCAGGTTATGCAGTATCTTGGCCCTTGCAATTGGGCCTAATTGGGTCTCAAATTTGATGGGCTTGGGCTGATCATTTTCCAATTTTCTCTTCACTTAGTTTGGGCCAAATTAGCAAAGTGGGTTGTGGTGCACTTGGGCCCTTTTTATATTCTTCTTGGGCTGAAAATAAAGTCCATTTATGATAGTAAAACATGGTCTAAATTGTCCATTTATGATAGTAAAACATGGGCTAAATTTATGCCCTTAACACTGACTTTATTCATAATCGAACTTGGTCAAATTCGACGTCCAACCTCGTATCCATTTAGCTAGCAAATTTAAGCTAAGCAAGTAGGCGACTCACCTGCTAGCTTCTTAAGTCCTACAAGAACCCTGATTCTCTCACTTTCATTAGGTTTGTGATCTTCTCAATTCGACTTAAAACTTATTTACACTCAAACCTCTTTAGCATTAGACATACATATCACCCTTTAATTGGAGATTCAAGCACTTTTAGAAATTGGCGCTAATTTGACCAAACCATATTGTGTTTCATTTGCATCGTACTTTTATTGTGAGATGTGGGGTGTTACATCCTCCCCCTTAGGAACATTCATCCTCGAATGTTAGTATAATTGGATAGCTTAACCAAGTTTAAATCTTTATTTACACAAACTTTTGACAACACACTAAGTATTCAATCACACGTACATATTAGTGTCCCAATTCTGCATATTGGACTTCCTCTTTAGCTTCAAATAAGTAAGGGTATTTTGCTTTCATCGCATCCTCGAACTCCTATGTTATTTCTTCTGCTTGCTGGTTTCTCCAAAGTACTTTTAACGAAGCTATTTCCTTATTCCTTAGCTTCTTAACTTGACAATCTAGAATAACAACAGGTACCTCTTCATAGGTGAGATCTTCTGTAACCTGTACATCCTCAATAGGAGTGATATGATATAGGTCACCTATGCATTTTCGAAGAATTGAGATATGAAAAACTAGATGAACTATTAAAAGCTCTTGGGGTAGCTCTAGTTCATATACAACCTGCCCGAACTTCTTAATAATCTGATATGGCCCTATGTAATGTGGGCTCAGTTTTCCTTTCTTAAGAAATCTCATAACCCCTTTCATTGGAGACACCTTTAAAAATACCCAATCCCCTACTGAAAATTTCAGTCCTCTCCTTCTAGCATTCGGATATGATTTGTGATGACTTTGAGCTGTTTCTAGCGCTGATATATTACCTTAACTTTTTCCATGGCTTGTTGTACTAGATTTGGCACAAGAAAGAGGGTTTCACCCATTTCTAACCATCCAATTGTCGACCTACATTTCCTCGCATACAAAGCTTCATAAGGTGCTATCTTGATACTCGTGTGGTAGCTATTATTATAGACAAATTCAATGAGTGGAAAATGGTCTACCCAACTACCTTTAAAGTCCAATGCACAAGCTCGCAACACATACTCAAGTGTCTGAATAGTGCGTTATGCTTGACCATCTGTTTTAAGATGGAATGTTGTACTCAAATTCACTTATGTCCCTAAACTCCTTTGGAAGGACTTCTAAAACTTTGCAGTGAATTGAGCTCCTCAGTCAGATATAATGGAGACTGGAACTCCATGTAGCTTAACTATCTCTTTAAGGTATAGCTTGGCATATTCTTCAGCTATATAATCACTCCTAACTAGCAAGAAGTGTGCTGACTTTGTGAGTCTATCAACTATCATCCATATGGAGTCAAACTTCTAAAATAAGCAAGGCAAACCTACAACAGAATCCATATTAATCATATCCCACTTCCATGTTGGAAGTTCTATACACTTCATATAACCACCTGGCTTTTGGTGTTCTATTTTCACTTATTGGCAATCTGGACATTGAGCCACAAATTCCACAAGGTCCTTTTTCATGCCTCCCCACTAAAATATCCCTTCAGGTCATGGTACATCTTAGTTGATCGTGGATGGATGGAATATCGAGAATGATAGGATTCTTCTATTATTTTATTTCTTAATCCATTAATATCAGGTACACAGAAGCTATTTTGGTAATAAAGTACTCCATTTTGTGTAAGGTCAAAGCCATTTATCATACTCTGACTCACTTTTCCCTTAAGTTGTCATAGAACCGGATCCTTGAATTATTTTTCTTTCACCTCCATAACTAACGAAGATGTTGCTGCAGTATGTATAATAACATTTGGAGTTTCAAGAAGGTGAAATCCCAAATTGGCTAGCTAACATAGATCCTTAGCTACTCCTTGACTTATTACAGCTTGATCACCAGTAGTTATGATTGCCTTACGGCTCAGAGCATCAGCTATCATATTTGCCTTCCCCAGATGGTATAGTATATCAATGTCATAGTCCTTTATTAGCTCTAGCCACCTTTCTTATCTTAAATTGTCTTTCTGCGTAAAGATGTATTGTAGGCTTTTATGATCAGTATATATGTCAACATGAACCCCATACAAATAGTGGCGCCATATTTTCAAAGCAAATACAACCGCTGCTAACTCAAGATCATGAGTTGGGTAGTTTTTATCATGTGGTTGTAGCTATCTAGATGCATAAGCAATTACCTTACCATATTGTATCAGTACACATCCTAAGACAACTTCTGAAGCATCCCAATACACTATATTCCCCTCGGCGCCTTCTAGAAGTACTAGCATAAGTGCAAAAGTTAGCTTATTTTTCAGCTCCCGGAAGCTCCTTTCACATGCACCATTCCATTGGAACTTGGTCAACTTATGTGTCAACTTTGTTAGAGATGTAGAAATAGAAGAAAAACCTTCAACAAACCTTCTGTAATAACCTGCCAAACCTAGGAAGCTCCAAACTTTCGTGGGTGTTCTTGGTCTTAGTCAATCTTTCACTGCCTCTATCTTTTGTGAATCAACCCTTATTCCTTCATCAGACACAATATGTCCCAAGAATGCCACTATTTTTAGCCAAAATTCACATTTAGAAAATATGGCATACAATTGTCAATCACAACGAACTTGTAGTATATGTCGTAAGTGATTTGAGTGATCCTCTTCTGATCTTGAATATACTAAAATGTCATCTATAAATACTATCATGAACACATCCAAGAATGGCTTAAACACCCTATTCATCAGATCCATAAAAACTACTAGTGCATTCATTAGCCCAACTGACATTACAAGAAATTCAAAGTGACCATAGCATGTTCTAAAAGCTATCTTAGGTACATCTTTCTCCTTCACCCTCACTTGGTGATAACCTGATCTCAAATCAATCTTTGAAAAGCATTTGGTACCCTGTAACTGATCAAATAAATCATCAATCCTAGGGAGGGGGTATTTATTCTTAATTGTCATCCTATTCAATTGTCGATAGTCGATACACATTCTCAAAGTGACATCCTTTTTGCATACAAACAATACTAGTGCACCCCAAGGGGACACACTAGGTCTTATAAAACCCTTCTCCAATAAGTCCTTTAACTATTTTTTTAATTCACATATCTCTGTTGGGGCCATTCTATATAGAGTCATGGAAATGGGTTGTGTCTCGAAGTAAGTCAATACCAAAATCTATTTCTCTTTCTGTAGATAAGCCTGGAAGTTCTTCAGGAAACACATCAACGAATTCATTCACTACTGGAACTGATTAAAGAGTTGGTGATTCTATCTCCATATCCATCTCTATAACTAAATGACATATATACCCCTTGGATATCATCTTTCTGGCCTTAAAATAAGAAATAAACTTCCCCATTGGTGTCCCAACATTGTCTTTCCATTCAACAAGTGCCTCATTTGGAAAGTAGAAGTACACTTTCTTAGTTCGGCAATCTACGGTAGCATAGCAAGAAGCTAGCCAATTTATACCCATTATAATATCAAATTCCACCATTTCTAGCTCAATAAGGTCAGCCAATGTGTCACAATCATAACCAGTTACTAGACAGTCATGATAAATCTTTCTAGCCATAATAGATTCACCAATTGGTGTAAACACTTCAAATGGTTTGTTCAATAATTTAGGTATTCTCTTAAGCTTTCCAGCAACTAATGGAGTAATGTATGATAGTGTAAAACCAGGGTCAATTAATACATGCACATTATGTGAAAAGATGGATAATATACCTGTGACCACATCAGGTGAATCTTCTAAATTTGTCAATTCCTAAGAGCATAAGTGCGATTCTGGACTCCTCTAGAGCTAGCTGCCCCTCTAACACCTCTAGCATGACCCATAGGTGCTTGTTAACCCCAACCTATTAAGGAACTGATGATGATAATGCAATATCTGACCCAATAGATCATGTTATATCACCCATATGCCTCCTCGGGCAACCTTTTATCATATGCTCTGGCGCACCACACCAATAACAAACATTTGTCCCAACACGACATATACCCAGATGACTTCTTCCACATTGCTTACAAAGTTGCCTAGGAGTCATTTGTCAACCCACTAAGTATCCTGTTGTTCGTGTACCTTGTCCCTCACCCCATTGACCAAATTGATTACTTCTAGACCCTTGAAGTTACGGTGAAGCACTGGCTGAGGAGTAGAAGGATGATGGCCTAGGTGGTCTATTAGAAAATTGAGGTCTATACCCTTAGATTGCTTCCAAGCCTCGTACTACAATATAGCCACACCCTTCAACCTATATGTCGCTAACTAAATAATATCTATACCACTCACATGCATAACATCTAAAGTGTGCTAAACCTGATCAATAAGGTCCTGGGGATCTTCATTAGGATCTGACCCAGTGAAGGATGGGGGGTCCAAATTAAGAAAGTCACGTATCCTCATGCTAGCTACCCTATTTGCACCAACTGTACCTATAACTGGACATTCCTATCTTTGACTTTGGGCAGCAACTATATGGGTTAATAGTTGGACTGCATTTCTCAGATCCAAAATGGTAGCATTAATAGGTGGTTCTAGGGGAATTTCACTACTTTTAGGTTCTTCAGGAGCTAGAGGAGTTGGAGATGTTTGTGACAAAGACTCCTCTTGAACCTTATTTCGTTGTCTCACCTTACTGGGTATAACAACCATCACCTCGACTCCCTTCCCTTTACCTTTGTTTTGCCTTGTTTTTGGCAAACTTTCTATACAAAATAATTTAGGAATTAGACATAATGCACCTATTACATTTGGCTTTATGGCACGATCTAAAGAATGAAAATAAAGTAACAACTCCTAAATGCCACATAGCCTCCTGCTTATAAATATAGTGAACAACACATCGATAAATTAGACTCTACATAGATATGACTTTGTAAACTCCCAAGGATGACCCACTCTAATACCACTTTTGTCACGCCCGAAGTCCCGTTAGGGCGGACTGGCACCCATTGCCAATAAGGCTCGGGCGAACCACTTGTATCTATGCATTTTCTATATATATTATGAGAGATTTCTATATTTGACATGCCTTTAAGAAAATAAGCAGTGATAACAAGCTAAAAGGAAATACATATGGCTAGGCCGTTAGGGACACGACGTTTAAAGTACGAGACATGACCACACTTTAATTTACATAGTCTATAAATCCTCAAGACAAGGAAAAGTATCTGACAAGAGTCAGGACAATCCTCGCCTCAACTAACTGTACAATACAAACATATAAGCTCTAAACATAAATAAAGCCCCGAAGCAACCTGGATCTTGGTATTAGCAACTAGATGTGTTGTACTGCTACTGGGGAGATCTACTAACACCTGTACCTGCTGCATAAAATGTAGGTCCACCATAAGGGACGTCAGTGCGAGATAATGTACTGAATATATAAGGTAGAAAATACTATATATAAAGCAATAACTCAAATGAATCCATGCACTGGTGTAGAATAAGAGACCACCTTTCGTTATACTTTGGGATCATGTACTTTATGTTCTTTATATAACTCTACCTTTACTGTATAATACGTGCACAACATGTAATACAAATGACTAGCTAATCAGTGGTGAAATTGTATCAAGATTGTCCATAGCTAGGTTCTTCCTTAACCCCTCGGTCTACCACCTATGATAGGATCATCCCTGGCTAGGCAATTCTTCCACCCCTGGGGCTACCACCTATCAATAAACAATATGTTTTACTTTTCAATTACCTTTGAGATGATTCTTTTGGTGGTCATAATATTGGGGCCATAGGGCTATCTATGTAGCATGTGACATGTAGATAATCATACAAGATAATATAAGAATGAATAGAGTATGTTACATAAATAATGAAATGTTTATGAGATGAAATAACCTGTGAACTATATTTGGCAAAAAGAACCTATGTAACTTGGTATCCATGTATGTATATAGATTTGAAGGTGATTATGTATAGGAGCATATGAATATGTGCAAGAGTGTAGACACCATTAATAGTTGTGTTGGAGTTGGTAAGCGCCTTTATGTGCCAAGGTAGGATCAATGTTTCATGCCGAATAATACGAAATCAAGTAGCCTTACATACCTCGTTGTATGAACTCGTTACTATCTCAAGGTAACATTGCCTTCCTCCAAATATTTATCTATAATATATAAGGTGATAAAACTAGAATTAATAGCAAATAGATATACCTTGGCAGCCTAAATACACATAAAAAGAAACACAAACGGGTAGCAAGCGGGTATTTATAAACCCAAGCATATTTTTTCAACCTTTTTGCCCCTAATCGTATTTTCTAATACACATTCACATGTAAACATCATGTGTAGCCTATTTTAGTGTCATAAAACTCTTACAATAGCCCACAAAAGCACAACACATAACAATTCTACATAACCTATAAACGGACAGTATAACGTTATGCCCCTTTGCCCCATTTTGACGCTGACAATTCCATACCCATTCCAACTTTAACCAAAATGTTCTCAACACATATATACATAAAAACAGCCTTGAACCGGCCTCGTAAAAGTAACAAATCAGTTTTGAAGGATGTAAGACAATAGCCTTCCATCCAACAACCCACAAGTTCATACTAAGAATACAATTGTGATATCATATAAGGACTCACTTTTGTCGACTGTAAAAGTGGTGAAGCAGCCTGGCTACATTATTATAAACCAACTTTTATTAAATACATATTTATTACTTCATAATATAGACAACTAAGAATATAAAAGCCTCTTAATTAACAAGAAAAGGGTACAACAATCCTTAGAATACAAGTTGTCCAGAATTTCCTGCACAACATACTAGCATATACTTACTGTTTTTCATTAAGAAACCATACTAAACACACAACTATGATTACTTAACTTTTCTTTCAAGATTCAAGTTTCCTTCAATAAGCCTAGAGGATTGTGTTAGCTATTTTGTAAAGTGAAGTAAAGAGAGAAAGAAAAGTCTTTAGGAAGCTGAAATTTTTCTCCAAAGTAAAATGACTTAAGGGCTGTTTTGAGCCCTTTATAAAGGGTTTTTTGGCCGACTTACTCTTGGAATTTTGACCACCAAATACCACATATTATTACGCTAGTTATGCAGTAGCTTGGACCTTGCACTTGGGCCTAATTGGGTTTCAAAGTTGATGGGCTTGGGCTGACTATTTTCCAACTTTCTCTTCACTTAGTTTAGGCCCAATTAGCCAAGTGGGTTGTGGTGTACTTGGGACCTTTGTATATTCTTTTTGGGGTGAAAATAAAGTCTATTTATGATAGTAAAACATGGGCTAAATTTACACCCTTAACACATACTTTATTCATAATAGAACTTGGTCAAATTTGACGTCGAACCTCGTATCTCTTTAGCTAGCAAATTTAAGCTAAGCAAGTAGGTGACTCACCTGCTAGCTTCTTAAGTCCTACAAGCACCTCAATTCTCTCACTTTATTTAGTCTGTGATCTCCTCAATCTAACTTAAAACTTATTTACACTAGACCCTCTTTAGCGTTAGACATACATATCACCATTTAATTGGAGATTCAAGCACTTTTAAAAAATTGTGCTAATTTGACCAAACCATATCATGTTTCATTTGTATTGTACTTGTATTGTAGATGTGGGGTATTACAAAATTGGGCTCTGGTTCCTACATGGTAACATCATGTAGACATAGAGTATACGTTAGTACGTTTAAATGTTACAAGTATGTAGGATGCAATACAACAAGAGATAGGCACATAATCAAAATGCATAATTAGGCAATGAATGAGAATATAACAATATGGCATGCATGAATGATACTTGAAGTAAAACATACTTATATAGAATATATTACATATGTAAGAATAGACCAACATTATCATAGATTATCACACCCTACCATCCATAGTGATTAAGGTATCAACCCCTCAATTGGTTGATGGTTGTCTCACCCTACCATTCATGGTGATTGAGGTATCAACCCCTTAATTGATCGATAGTTGTCTCACCATACCATTCGTAGTGATTGAGGTATCAACCCATCAATTGATTGATGGTTTTTTCTCCCTACCACCCATGATGATTGAGATATCACTCAATTGGTTGATCATTGTCTCATCCTACCATCCATGGTGATTGAGGCATCACCTCCTCAACTAGGCATGGTCAACTTATAATACTATCATTTTCATGAAATAACTCATATAAAAATTCCTTGCATCATCATAACGTCATTCAAATCATAGGTCATGCATTGGATCAGCCATAACTCAAGAATCCAAAACCAAACATTTTATCAAATACTTGGCAGGTGTGTAATGCTAGTATAAGATCATGTAATTTAAGAGTGAAATCATGCAAGAAAATCAAATGTAAGATCACCCACCAACACTTGGTAATACCCTCAAATAAGATACGTTGAAACCCCTCATCAAATCACATAATGAATATTAGATTCATTGTACAAAATATGCTTAAACAATCACAAGTTTATGAAATCCCAACATAGTTTATACCCAAATTCATAATAAGTAACACCCATAAGTAAATCAACTTAGAAACATATAATTTAGGAAAAAATAAAGGTTACACACCATGAGTAAAAGGACTCAATGGTTGAAACCCACATACCTTAGACCTTGAGTTTCTTGAAAATTGAGTTGGGAAAGAATGGAATCTTGGAATGGGGTCTTGAAATCCAACACATGTTCTTAAGTTTCCTTGAATTTGAATTCGAGTCTTGGTGAAGGCTCTTGAGAGAATTTGAGGTGTATTCAAGTTGAGAGCAATGAATTTGATCCTTCTGAATAAGATTTAGGTCTTTTAGGGAGGTTAAAATAGCATTAGAAGCCTAAAAATATCATTAGAATAATTAAAATTTATGAAAATGCCATTAGTGAAACGGGGGAAAATTGACAAAGTTTCATCTCACTTGAGGTTTGACGGGTCGTGTGGAGTGTACATGAGATGATACTTAGTCTAAAAATTAGAAGTTGTGACACTTGGGAAAAAGTTAATGTCATCATCACTTTGACAGGAGGGTCCATGGGTCGTGTGATGCTATACGGTCTATGTAGTGTCCCGTAGAGTTACACTTGGTAAAAACAAATATGTCCAGGAGGCTCCATGACTAGCCATACGATTTGTGAAGCTTGTCATGGCCTGTGAGGATGGTTGCGGCACCACACTTAGTCAAAAAGACTTTCTCCCACGCATATCTTACCTCACTGTACACTTCCACGACTAACCACAAGGTCGGTGGCAAGCCACACAGCCCATGCCACTAGTTATGACTTATTTCTTAGGCCAAAAATAGCCTTTTCTAGCTCAAGACATTCCACACGACTCGTCCAAAGCCTCACTGTTCGTCTAAGTGCTCGTGTAACATCACTGCATGAAAGGGTCTCATGTAAAATGGTCATAACTCCTTCATCCTAACGTGGAATGAGGTGAAATCAAGTGCGTTGGAAAGCTAACTCAAAGGGATTTCATTTAATATGTCGTGGGTCATACAATTCCATGTGTGCTAAAAGGTATGCTCATTTGTTGACCCTTACATAAACCAACACCCAAAACTCAACTCATAGGGAAGTCTTGAATACCTCTAAGTACTAGAAGTCTCCCATGACCCTAATACACTCCCAACCTAACAAAATGAGGCTTGAAACATGGATTAAGACCATGGACTTACAGGGTGACTCACGATCAAAGTGTATTCTTTATTTAGTATATCATAGTCTTCTTCTTCGTACATTTCATCTTGCTTTTTATAATATTTTTTAATATCTTTACATTTATCACAATAAGACTACAGTTTTTCTAGGCCTAGTGTATTGGAGGATGTTATCTCTGATTTATCATTAATGTGCTTTCTTTTTTTCTGTGTTTTTGTTATCTACACCAGCGTGTAAGTGCTATTTTTAAAGAATACTACTCCATCCCTTGTAATCAAACAACTACTATTGCATGTAATCTGAAATGTAGTCCTAGAACAAGATCTACGTTTATATTTAATTCCCTTACCCAGTCCCTTTCAACTTTGTAAGTTGGTTTGCAGAATTTGTTACATGTATTTATGAAACTAATTTGGATCCTATCTATATAGTGTTGATATGTTATGAATTTCATCTATTTGGATTGGTGCAATTGACCTATCTAAAATTTTTATTAGATTTGATGATATTATTTTCTTGTTTATTATGCACCCGGTATACCCTGTGTCTACTAGTTCTAGAGTCTCTATCTTTATGTCTCCTATTTTGAGCCTTGATAGTACTTTTACTTTGGTAAATATTTTTTATCTTCATTACATACTAAAGTTTTTCAAGTCTCTATATTCATTTTTGTTTCTTGTGTAGGTTCTGACTGCTAGTCTTCCTCCACTTTTTCTTTTTCCTTTTCTAGGGCTTTTATCCTTTATTCCAGCTCATTTACTCTATTTTATAATGTCATTATTCTTAAAGTTGTGGTCTAATTTCTTTCTTCTTTCTATTCCTCTTTTTTTATTATCTTGGTTTTTAGCATGTCTTCGATACATGCATCCTTTTATATAGCATAATTTATATTTTTCCCTCTACTAGGGTACCATGAATATATAGTACATTGATTACTATATATTTCCTCCTTTACTTTTGAATTCGTGATTATACTCTTGCAAAACATTTACCATTGTGCTCGCTTATATTTCTTCTAAATCTAGGTCCTCCATTTCTAGTCCTATTTTATTTATTAATTTTCTTGTTCTGAGTCAGAAGAGTCTAATTATGGTCTCTTGGCTGATTCTATACTAACAGAATATATACTTTCATTATCCGGCAAATATACATCTACATTTATTAGTATTTCTTGAAAATCTTCCATTAGTTGTGAATTTCTTGTCCGGCTATTATTTCTCTTTGGACATATATTTGCCAAACATTCTATGCTACCACAAGTAAATGATTCTATTGTATTTCCTTAATTTCTATCAGTTCTATATTTTCTAACATGCCTATTTCTGTCTAGATATGGTTTTCTAGCTGATAACTTTCTTAGGTAGTCCTTTCTTCTATTATATGTATTCGCATAATATACATTCTTCTTTTGTAATGTCTTTATCAATTTTGATTTTTATCATATCTTTGAGTAGTATATATTATGTTTTTACAGAAACTCATCGCATTTTACTTTAATTGCTTTTGATTTTGCATATTTATACATTTTTCGGTTAGTATTTTCATTATATGTTGCATCTATGTCCTATTGACCATCTAGCAGTTGTATTTGGATCACCCCTTTTCTTTTAAACCATATTTCTTCTATTTCTCGCCCCAAAGCTCCTGGTAATTTGTTAAATAGCTTCTTTCCTAATTTTTCGCTAAATAAATTTCCACTAACTATACAATAATAGTAATAATCTTTCAGAAAGGTATTTATGTAGCACCAACTTGAAATTCTTAGTTGTTCTAATTTTATTAGACCATTTCTCTATAGTATTACTAGTCCACTATTTGGGTCTTCTCCTGTAATCAAACTGTGTATCTTGTTAGTAAAATTTTATGGATTAGCTCCCATATTGTGAAGGGTAGGCTCCATACCGACAAGACCTCCTATCCCAGAATTCGCTCATTTCACACCAACTAAAGTGAAACTTAATCACCAAGGTAGAGTTGTATAAAGCCCTAATGTAAAGTGTCATCCTCTCCGCTAGCTGTATGGTTGTCCCTTGCTGCTGTATTCTTTTAAGCTGTGGATTAAAGGAACAAATGTTGTTGAATTGAACAGTAGGTGGGTTACACATTCCACTATGCCGAGATGTGAGGTCCTTTCTCCCTACCCTTTCTATCGGGATAGTGACCATCCACTCTTTACAGAGTCGATGGTGTTGATTTTGTACCACCACCACCTCTACCACCCTTATCATCCTTATCATTTTGATTATCTTCTATATCTCTATTTGTACTTGTACTTGTATTTTCTGTAGCTCTATTTGTACCTGTACTTGTATTTTCTATCGATTTTCTAAAAGAAAAAATAGTAGATTATCTCTTTTTCTAACAAATAAAAGAATTACCCCTTTTCTTTCTCAAAGTCAACTTTCTTCGTTCTTAGTCAAGCTTCGAAGTCCCTACTTTATTTATATTTATGGGATATTTCTACAGATCCAGAAACCTATCTATACGCCTAGCCTTAAGCAAAAGAAATCTTGTTATCCCTACCATAGAAACTATTACCTCGACTTGGATTGAAAGGAAGAACTTAGGACTTTAGTAAAATTATATGGATTAGCTCCCATATTTACTAGAGCCTGTAAAATACTTGTGGGAAGTTAGACTTATAAGCTTCCCGTCGAGCTTTTGTTGATTCTCCTAAGAAAGTCTCGATATATTTATACATTGTTTGTGTATCTGTATCTTGATATGTCTTTAATAGTCAGACAACTATTCCTTTCCAGAGGTCTATGACTGTATTCCATATTTATGGGTTATGCGTTGATATATTCAGTATTTTTCCTTTGTTACCTCCTTGTAAATTAATTGATTCTTCCATCGGTATTCTTTTTCCTATAGGTTTTACATTTTTTGTTATTATTTCTAGATTTATTCTGAACACTCTTCTTTGTGGTATATTTTTGGTACTGTGTCTATTGTATGTTGCTGTGTCGTTCAATGGAAAGGCCTAAAACTAGTTAATTTCATAAAAAAATTCTTTCTGGCTTATAACTAAATCTATTTCTATTTTCTCATCAATATCATATATTTTATTGAAAATTTTGTTAAGGTTATCTAGTTTTTTTTTTTTTGTTCTCTATATCCTAAGTTATCTATTCTAATTCCACACTTATAAAGTGCAATTCTATTTCTATTAAATTCATTGCTCTTAACTTACATACCTTCCTTTCGCCTTTCTTAAGGCTTCATTTACTCCAAATTCTTCTTCTATTATTTCTACATTTATCATTTCTGTGGTTGTATCTATTTCATCATCTAATTCCTTTTGCATATAGTATTTTTAATCAGTGAATCTTATAGATGTTTCTCCTTTAGTATTTGTATACATCAAATGAGATTTTGGTACCAATGTTGGTTTCTTGTTAAATCTTTCTAAATTCAATTCTAACCCTGCATATTCTTCAGGATTTAATTTTATTGATTTTATTAGCTTTGTTCCTTTATCTTCCATTACTTCAAAAACATCATCTATTTTAATCTTAAATTTTGTATCACTACTTAAGACCATTTTTCTCATAAATCCTACACACATTATTAGATTATTAGCCCTCCCCATTTCTTCATAACCTTTAATCTGTATTTCAATTTTTAAATTTTTTTGAATTCTCTCAAGTTTAGTATGAAATTAGAGCTAATGTAGAATATTCCTCCATTGTTAGTCATATCCACCTCAGTTAACCCTATGATGGATTTCTTTAGATCATACCATCTATCATCATACATTTTAATTAACACTTTAGTTCCTCAGTTCTTTCTAGTTGGTCCTTTCAATCTTATTATAATTAATCTCATATGCATGAGTCATACTGGTATTTAATATTGTTTTATATGATTCAGAATTAATTTGATGTATTATAGCTTGTAACGACCATCTTTATTCCATATATTCTTAATGGAAAAGTTAGACCATCTAGTGGAAAATTTAGGCCATTTAGTGGGAAAGTTAGGCCATCTAGTGGGAAATTTAGGCCATTTAGTGGGAAAGTTAGGAAATCTAGTGGGAAAGTTAGGCGATTATTAATTTATTCTTCCTTATGCCTCTAAAAATAGCAGAAAATTTCTGCTCATTTGAAGCATTGAGACAGGCAAAGAAAAAATAAGATATATATATATATATATCATAAATATTTTGAGAGTTTTATTATCCGAAGGGGGACGTTTATTATGTGGAGTTTCGGCACTTTATTCTTGTAAGTTGCTCCTATTTTCCAAATCTTATATAATAAGTTATTTTATAAAAATGAGCTTATTTTCGTGTACTTTTAAGTAATATATTATGAAAATATTCTGTAAATATTAAGTTAAAAGCAATTATGTGATGTCAAAATTATTAAATAATTTCCACTACTGTTAGTATGTTAATTTAAATGGTAGGAATGTGCAAAAGTAAGAAAGATTTTATATATTATAGTTAAAGTAGCCTTTGGTAGTCTAAATAGTAATATAATGTAGTAATGCATATGAGTGTTGGTGAGTCCCTTTAGTTCATACAACCAATTTAAAGTGTTAAGATATATGTGAAGTGTCCAGATCAAAGAGTAAGGTTGATTAAGCTTTATTCATGGTTATCGCCACTGATTTTATAAGCAGTGGTAACACTTTGGATGGTATCATTTTGTAATGTTATTATAATTTAAATGATGATATATTGGGATATAGGTAATTAAATAATAAGTATGTTGTATTATATTAATATCGTTATAATTATAATATTTGGAGGAATAAAGGTTGTATCCTAGACTTAAAATTTGAGAACTTGACTATAGATTTTGGATATTTGTTGGTACTCTTATGGTAATAATTTATTTGACTAGATCACGGTGCTACGGATTTCATTCAAAAAGGAAAGGCCAAAGTATTAGATTGACCGAGAATAGACTAAGGCAAGTGGACTTTCAAAATTTTGTAATTCTCATAGAATTCTCAAATTTTTCTTTCTCCTACTTGTGATACGTAAATATTTTAATATTATAAGAAATAAGATGATTAAAAAATATAAATGTGAGTTGACGTGCTATTATGGTACTGGAATTGATAAATGTGGCGAACTGATGAGAATTC
>JAOTQJ010153005.1:0-30906 GCA_025642045.1 Solanum sejunctum
GTGTTTGGTTTTCATTCTTGTCTTTACTTTAAGGACAAAGTATTCTATTTTGGTGGGGTGTGGAAAGTTATGGATTAAGGTGAAGCCTAAATAGCTTCGAGTCCATAACTTTCCCTATTTTTGATCCCAAGGTTTTCTTGCCGTGATTCTTTTTCCTTGTGTATGTTTAATTTTTTATTGAACTGGTGTGTTTAGGTTGTGTAGATAACGTGTAAATTCGTAGTAGTGTTATCTGTTGGCATATACATATTCTTTAAATACTTTTTTAATAATCTGAAAAATTGGGTACCCTCAAAATTTTTGAGGTTGTGAATATTCATAGTTAATGAATATTGATGACCTGGTGATGTTTGTTCTGATAATGTAAAGGTAAGTTGAGGCTTAAAACATGACCTGTAAGTCTATACTTGATTGTGGGTGCAATGCCATGTGTGTTGTCTTATTTTACCGCAGTCACGCATCTTGTGTGGACTCAAAACTTGCCTTAGTACTCTAAGATTGGTTTGGTGATATGGTTAATTTGGATAGGATCTTAGGCTTTTGTTCTTTGAGTGGACCAACTTTTAGCTTGAATGACCTACCAGATAAGTGAATGAATCCATTATTCCAAATTTTTGAGCCTCTCATGTACTCATTCTTTCTTGACACCTTACTATCTTAATCTTATTTGATTAAATACCTTGATATTGGCCTTGGTCTATCCTTGAACACGTGAACCTTAATTGAGGCTTAAAGCCTAAGTTGAGGGTGGCTACAATATGTGGCCCTAGTTTAGGGAATAGATATTGTGTACTTTATGTCAGGGTAAAAGCCTAAGTTAAGGGTGAACCTTATTGTGGTAAAGTAATAACAATGAGATGGTTAGTTGGGAAATAAAGAAAGAAATGAAAAAGTATGAACCAGGTAAAGAAAAAGAAAAGAAAAGTGCCTTGATTGAGGAAAAGTAACAAGAATTAATTACAGAAATAAGGCACAACTGAAAATAGAAAAAAAGCACTTGAGAAAAGTTTTAAATAGGAGAATAAGGGTGGATTTAATGAAAAAAAAGGTTGGGTTATGAAAGAAAAAGGTGTTGGTAAACATGGTTCAAGGATAGCTTTTAGTTACTACTTGCCTAGAATGCCATATCAAAGCCCCCTCAACCTATGTTGTAAGCCCATAAGCCCTAAAGTGATCCAAATCCACTTTATCACCAAGCTAGAAGATGAGTATAGAGGCAAGCCTATGGTGTTTGTCATTGTACATGAATTTCAATTGTGAGAGTGAAAATGCTTCCTCAGTCCCTGATTTCTAAATGCTTCTTGAGTGAGTGAGAGAGACTTTATTTCTGTGATGACATTTGCACTACTTGATTAGCATATGATTACACCAGTGATTGTGGATTTTTGATTCTCATTAGCTTCTCATTGGGTACCTGGATTAGAGAGAAAGATGTGTATACCATTGATATAGCTGCTATGTATTTGTCATTGTTTGCGTAGATTGAGTCATCGCTTGAGGACAAGCAATAATTCTAAGTTAAGGGTGTTGATGCGCTGTCAAAATACAACATATTTGATGCCTAAAACAAGGTATTTTGTGAGTTCTTAATCTGGCTTTTATGGTTTTTATGTATTTTTGTGTTGTTCTTGCAGAATAGTTAGGTTAGCACGATGTTAGAAAACAATTGTAGATTTTTGCTGAAGCATAGGACATAAGAGTTCATCTATGAGTCATAGTCCAAGCTACGAGTCTTAGGGTACTATCATAGCAAGACATAGAGACCAAAAATTCAAAAATCTTTTAGGTGGAGTTCAACCCTACGAGGCTACCCTATGAGTCATAAATCTCACTACAACTCATATATGTGTACTCGTAGCAGGAATTAGAGAGCTCAAACAAATGATCAACAACTGAAGGCCTAGACTACGAGAGGAGCATATAAGTTGTATCCCAAGCTATGACTCATACCAGTGGGTCATCCTAGTTGAGTCCATGATGCTAAGAAACTAATACGAGACTTTGATTATGACTCATATATCACCCTACGAGTCATACCTATGAGGCATACCAGCTTCCATCTGTCTTGCTGTATAATGTTTAGGGTTATTTGTAAACTCTACAAATAGTTTAAGTTAGGGTTTTATTAGAGAGATTCAAAATTGGAGGAGAAAACATCATTTTTGAAAATATTCTCAAGGCGACTTTGAGGATTTTAGCTTAACATTTTCTCTTGGAAAACCTAATTTTGGGGATTGCAAATCTTGCTTTAGCTTTTGGTTTGCAATTGGTGGTGTCTTCAACCTTCATTACTTTGGGTAAATTTCTCAATCTTGTCTCATATTTGCATTTTTGTTGGTTCCACCTTAGCCATGAGTAGCTAAGCACCCATAACTTGGGGTTGTGGGAACCATGAATATTTGACTTAAAATGACCTAGGTTAGTGCATTTCTATGATTGGGGTTTTGCATATATTGTATATTTCTCTTTTTTATGATTGTTGTTTGGTGGTGGCCAACACCAAACCCCGACTACTATCATGATCCTAACCAAGGTAGTGATGAATAGGAAAAGAGAAATAGATGACAAGATTCGATTGATGTGATCTCATCTAGTTAACCAAACCTGACCCAGGGGAGGTTGACTGGGGAATAGGTAATAATTAGTTGGCATGCCATTGTTACCAACCAAGCGCCATGGTGAGAGTCGACCTACACCTTCACAAGAGGGATAGAAGAATCTAAGTTACGTTCTTGCATGCAAATCTCTAATTATAATTATGTTATCTAGGTTAATCGAGTCAACGAACCATGGGGAACACAATTCCCAAGTTGTCCCTAAAATTGAGTATTTTCCCACATCATAGTATAGTGTTTATTTTTCTTTGTATTTAATCACAAGCCCCTCTTTTGACATTTTGGTTATAGATGCTAGAAATGAATGATAGTGAATTCTTTTAGTCAAACCATGTATTCCCTGTGCATTCGATCTTACCTTTTAGTAAGGTTAATTGCTGACAACGACTACTTTCTTATTGGAGCGTGAACATCAGGTCAGGATAAACCCCCAGTCTTCACTGGGTCAAAGGTTGAGGAAGACCCCCAAAACTTCATTGATGAGATGTGGAAGGTATTGAAAGCTATGCATGCAACTGAGATTGAGGGAGTTAAGCTTGTTTATTGCTAGCTTAGAGATATGGCTAATGATTGTTACAATCTGTGGGAGGAGAGTTGAGGTGAAGATGCTGAGCCTGCTATTTAGGATAAGTTCAAGAGTGCCTTCCTTGATCACTTCTTTCCTTAGGAGTTGAGAGAGACCAAGATTGAGGAGTTTGTGAACCTGAAATAGGAGGGACTTACTATTAAAGAGTACAACCTGAAATTCGTCCAGTTATCTATGCCATAGAGATCATCCAGGATATGAGAGCGAGGATGAGGAAATTCGTATCTAGGTTAGGCAAACATGTGAAGAAAGAGTACAAAGCAGCATTGCTTATCCTAGGTATAGATATCTACAGAATTATGGTCTAGGCCTAGCAAACTAAGGTGGATAAGAAGAGAGATAGAGAGGAATATTCGAGTAAGAAGGCCAAGTCTGTAGGGCCTGAGCCCAATTAAACTAAGCAGAGTAAGGGAGATAAGTATTACTTCCAAAAAAGGTCCACTAGCTATGCACCATCTTCATCCAGTGCACCAGCCTCAAGCCACCGGTATGACCAAAAGTCCCAAGGTTAGCCAAACTTTAGGGCACAAGGTTCATAGTCTTAGACTAATATGACCCTTGGCTGTAAAGGGAAGTTACCTTGTGGGAAATGTGGCAGGATGCACCTGGGATAGTGTATAGATAAAAGCGAATGGTAGTTGGGCTATTTCAAAGGGAGTGTTCGATGTGGGGCAATAAGGCCCCACTCTTCTACCACAACACCACCAGTGAGCGATAACCAAAGAGAGGATTCAATAGGAACAGGCAGTGGGATAAATCATCTATATATGATGGGGAACTGATAGGAGTAAGAGGTTGTACCAGATATAGTGAGGGTATAATTCTAGTCTATACCTTTCATTGCTATGCTTTACTTAATCCTTGTGCAACTTGTTCCTTTGTGATGCTATATGTGTCTGGTAGATTTGAGATCTTTCCTGAGTGTTTGTTTGACAAATTTTCTATTTCTACTCCTATTGGTGAGTCCACTCGAGCCAAGAGAATATATAGGAATTATGTGGTGTCCAATTATCATAGGGATACTCTTGATGATTTGATTGAGTTAGAGATGGTTGATTTCAATGTGATCCTTTGCATGAACTAGTTGTACGCCTGTTATGCCTCGGTTGATTGCAGAACCCAGACTGTTAAATTCCAGTTTCTGAAAAGCTTATTATAAAGTAGAGGGGAGATTCTGTTACACCGAAGGGTAGGTTTATTTTTTACCTTAAGGCCCAAAGAATGATCTTTAAGGGGTATTTCTATCACCTTGTGCGAGTCAAGTTTGATGATGTGGAGCCTCTTACTCTTGAGTCCATTTTGATTGTGAGGGAGTTCCGCAATATATTTCCTAAGATTTGCCTGGAGTCCCTTTTGATAGGGAAAATGACTTTGAAATCAATATACCTTGATACCCAGCTTATTCCTATTCCTCCATACAGAATGACCTCTGCAAAGTTGAAAGAGTTGAAGGAGCAGTTGAGAGGTTTTCTAGAGAAGGGTTTTATAAGGCCGAGTATCTCTCTATTGGGTGCTCCAATCCGGTTCATACGAAAAAAGGATAGTTCCCGTAGAATGTGTATTGACTACTACAGTTGAATAAGGTGATAGTTAACAATAAGTTCCCCCTTTCAAGGATAGATGAGTTATTTGACCAACTTCAGTGTGCCACTATTTTCTCCAAGATAACAGCAGATAAGGATAGCACTAGTTGAAAGTGAGAGAATGAGACATCCCGAAGATGGCTTTTTGAACTCAATATGGTCAGTTTGAATTCTTGGTAATGTCCTTAGAGTTGAAAAATACACCTGCAACCTTCATGGACCTGATGAACGGAGTATTCAGACAATACCTTGACATGTTTGAGATCATTTTTATCGGCAATATTTTGGTATATTCCAAAGATGAGGAGGAGTAGGCTATTTACCTTAGAATCAATTTGCAGACTATTAGGAATACTGAGTTATATGCAAAGTTTTTGAAGTGTGAGTTTTGGCCTAAATCTATGTAATTCTTAGGCAGTATAGTTTTGGGGAATGGCATTCGAGTGGATACTCAAAAGATTGAGGCGGTTAAGAACTGGCCTAGAACCACCACTTCAATTGACATAAGTAGTTTTCTTGGATTGGTTGGCTACTACTGCAGTTTTATTGAAGGATTTCTTCCATATTTGCACTGTTGACTAGACTAACACAGAAAAAGGTGAAGTTTCAATGGTCCGATGAGTGTGATGGGAGTTTCGTAGAGCGGAAGACAAGGTTGACAACTGCCTTAGTGTTGACCTTGCCTAATGGAATGGATCTACTGCGATACTTTGAGAGTAGGATGGGGATGCGTGTTGATGTAGAGAGGTATAAAGCCATTACCTATGCTTCTAGACAACTTAAGTGCATGAGAAGAACTATCTCACTCATGACTTGGAGTTGGCAGTAGTAATGTTTGCTCTCAAACTATGTCACCACTATCTATATAGTCCAGAAGAGCCTGCAATATGTCTTCACCCAGAAGGAGCTTAATTTGAGGCAGAGGAGATGGCTTGAGTTACTCAAAGACTATGATATGGAAATCCTCTACTATCTAGGGAAAACTAATGTAGTTGCTGACGCTCCTAGCAGGTTGTTGGTGGGAAGCACCGCCCATGTGGAGGAATAGAGAAAAGAGTTGGCTAAAGAGGTTCACAAACTAGCATGGTTGGGATTTCAACTAGATGAATTGGGCGAAGTAGGAGTGCTTGTGCATAATGGATTTGCATTATCTCTATTAGTGGAGTTGCAAAAGAAATAAGATTAAGATCCTATCTTATTGTAATTAAAATCAAATGTGCATAAACAGAAAATGATGCCTTTCTCTAAAGAGGGAGATGGAGTATTGAGGTACCAAGACAGATTATATATTCCAGATATTGATGGGATTCGAGAAAGGATCATGACAAAAGCCTATAACTCTACATATTCTATTTACCCAGGGTTAACCAAGATGTACCGTGACTTGAGAGAAGTCTAATGGTGGAGTGGAATGAAGAAAAACATCGCAAAGTTCGTTTATGAGGCCATGTAGAGTAGCTCAAAATTTTGGGATTCTAGATGAAAATAAGAGATAATTAATATGGACTTCGTCACAGGGTTCCTGAGGTTTCACAAACAACATGATTTGATTCGGGGATAGTTGATTGGATGACAAAATCTGCACACTTTTTGGCAGTAAAGACAACTAATACTATAGAGGTTTATGCTTAGTTATACATAAAAGAGATTGTTAGACTGCATAGATTCCCCTTGTCCATCATCTCAGATCGAGTAGCTTAATTCACTACTCAGTTTTAAAGGTCCTTTCGGAAAGGCTTAGGTTCGAAAGTGAACCTTAGCACTGTTTTCCACCCACAAATTGATGATCAGGCAGAGTACATAATCCAAACCTTGGAGGATATGTTGAGAGCCAATGTTATTGATTTCAGGAGCAACTAGGATGATAACTTGCATCTGATTGAGTTTTCCTACAACAACTTCCATTCGAGTATTCAAATGGCCCTATATGAGGCAATCTATGGGAGGAGATATAGATCACCAATTGGATGGTTCGGAGTAGGTGAAGCAGAAATGATTAGACTAGAATTGGTTTACCAAGCCATAGAGAAAGTAAAGATCATCTGAGAAAGGTTGAAGACTGCACAAAGTCAATAAAAATCCTACATCAATGTTAGGAGGAAAGATTTAGTGTTTGAGGTCGACGATCGGGTGTATTTAAAAGTGTCACCTATGAAAGGTGTGATGTATTTTGGGAAGAAGGAGAATTTGAGTCAGAGGAATATTGGCCCTTATCAAAACATAAAGAGAGTGGTCAATATGGCTTATAAGTTAGAGCTACTATCAGAGTTTGCTACCATCCACCAAGTCTTCCATGTTTCCATGCTTAAAAAGTGTTTGGGAGACCCATAGTTAGTTGTTCTTGTTGAGAGTATTGGAGTAAAATTTAACTTGAGCTATAAGGAGATTCTCACCCAAATGCTTGATCGTTCGGTACATAAGTTAACAACCAAAGAGATTACATTTGTCAAAGTATTGTGGAGAAACCAATTTGTAGAACAAGCTACTTGGAAGGTGAAGAAGTATATGAAGGCCAAGTACCCTCAGATATTCCTGCCTACTGATGATGAGAGAGTTGGAGGTAATGCTTTCTTTCTAAAGTCTTAAATCCCTATTCCTTGAGTTCTCTTTTCATTCTAAGTCAAATAGACGATAGAGCTCTATAATTTGAGTGAGGATTGATATGATGTGTTGACTATTTAACTATTTTACTTGCTAAATTTCCTAACTAATTGATTGCATGAGTAAGATTAGAGCTGGTTGATTGTTAAAGTCCATAGGGAGATTCGTGCCTTGACTCAGTTTCCTATATTTCTCTTCATTCGAGGATGAATAATCCTAAGGGGGAGATGATGTAACACCCCCCTAAATCTTTCCACCTAGTCTGGGTAGATGCACAGATAAAACTGAGAAAATAATTGAGAAATATTACTCGAACAGAAACCAAAGGGGCCATCCATGGCCCGTAGAAGAGGCCTCATAAATCCCCAGGTAACTTGGTGAAATTTTCTAATAACTTGGTGAAATTGTCTAAGTATGATACTCATGTAGGAGACAATATACAACCCATTAAATAGTCCATGACCCATAGATTAGGTTTTGTAAGTTGGTAATCGAAAAATAATCTTTATAGTATCTTGAGTTACGAGTAAGTAGAAGGCCCGTAGAAATATCTATGGCCCATAGAAGAGGCTTTGTTGATTCTTTGCAAAATTCCTGTAACTCAAACTTTTGGACCCTATGAGAGATCATGTACGAACTGTGAATAGATCCACAGCCTGTAGGCGTGGTCTCGTAGAACCTGTCAGCACGTTTTAAGAATGATATTTTTGTCTATTCCTCTCTATTTTAGCCTAATACTTGAATATTTTAGACTTAATTAAAGTCGTAAAACAAAACTCTAAGTGTATTTTCACCTTTCATTCACGCTTAGAAATTCTTGAGAGCACTAGAGGAGGAAGAAAAGTAAGGGTTTCTAGTTCAAGTGCGAAGATTGATTCAAGTTTGATTATTTATCCAATTTCTAGGTATGTAAGACTTACTAAAGTGTGGAACTACGTTCATTCACACACCTTTTCACCTATTTGAGTCAAAACTGAAAATAAGAATTGGAAAACCTTATTATCCTAATACTGAATTTACCGCATCAATTATGTATTCTTATGATGATGCATGAGGTACTTGCTACATTGCATAACTACTAATATAAAATTGAGATAAAATTTTATACTTGATAGCATGAACCCTAAACTACATAACCTTTGTGAAATTTTCTACATGGATTGAGTTGAGATTTGAGTATGATTACCTAAGTTGAGTAACTTGAACATAATTGAGTATGAGAAGCATGTTGCATTTTAATCGCATTTGCTTTTATGTATTTTACTTGGATTACATGATGAGTCCAAACTGAGTGAGTCTGAATAACTTTCTGAGTCTGAGTTGAGTCTGATTTGTTTCCTTGATTGACTAAGTTGATAAGAAACTGAAGTGAGTTGAGTTGATGTAATTTAATAAGGTTGATATTTAAGTTTATTGATTGAATATTATTGAGATTTATGTTTATTGATGAGTTGATCATGTTTTAGTCTTGGGAGGAGTATCGAGCACCGAGCTAGGGGTGAGTAAATAACCACTCTAACCCACAGACTACGTTGCCAGTGTTGGATAGTCGTGCAGCATGGTCTGGGGACTCTTGTCTCAAAAGATAGTGTCATGTCCGGGATCTAGGGTCTAGAAGTGACATGGTGAATGGGAACCCGAGGATCCCCAAACAAGCCTTAAAATACCAAAATCCACATAATCGGTTCCGAAGCTAGCACATTTAAAATTAACATATAATTCTAAGGGACGGAAAAGTAGGACTCATGCTATGTGGGCATCTTAGGGAGAGGGATTGGCATGAACTCACATAATACATAACACACAATGACTAAGGGGCAGGCAAGTAGGACTCACGCTATAGGCCAATTCGAGAGTTAGGATATTTCCACAACATAACATAAGATCATTCTTTAACAACATAGTCCATAGGTAACCATGAATCCTGTATAACGCTAAGCATAGAACAAAAAGAGTTCACAAGATATCCAACAATGCCTCTATATAAGATAGGCCGGGGTCCAAGACATACACCGGGCTTACCCTCAAAGTAAATAAAGTAGAAAAAAATAACATAGGTAAAATAGGTGATGGCTTGTCCTTGAAAGATAGGAATCATCATAACAAGTATAACTTGAAACCCAAGCTTGATGCCATACGGTGAATGAATAGGCTCTTCGATCCCTACATGGTGAAATCATGTAGGTAACATATACATTAATATGTTCGAATGTACTAAGTATGCGGGACGCAATGCATTTAACCTACCAAACCTGCATTCATGGTTAGATGACAAGGACACATAATATAGAAAAAAATCATATATCAAGAGAGTATTATACAATATGTCATGAAACCAATGATGTATGAAATGCAATGCCTATATATAGTGGGGATATAACCTCAATCAACATGAGTAAGACGAAATGAGCTATTGCTTGGAATCTCGAAAAAATTTCCTCATCGGTAAAGAGGTGGTCTACTTGACAAAGGTAAACCATACTTCATCTAACGGGCAACCCCATTTCGTATGAAACAACTTTGCTTATGGTCACCCACATTTTCGATAGTATTTTCACATGTATTATATCATATCATATCATTTCTTCTCTTTATAGGCAATCCTATTTTGTAGGCAGCTTTCCTTTCGAGCACCCCATTTCGGAAAGGAACCCATGCTAGGCACATAGTTCAAGGAAAGAGAGGGAATCCTCCTTCCATCTATGCTAAGTCGACATCCCACAAGAATACTTATAATATACATAATTATACATGCTTTCATAGAGATACAAGTCTTTCCAAAATATTTCAATGCACAATTGAGCTTAAAAGCCAAACACTATTCATAATAATTCATAGTTAGGCCCAAATGCCAAAACCATACTTTCTTAGTCATAATACTCATGCATAGGAATAACCCATTTATATACAAACTAGTTTAAGCACCAAAAATGCTTAAGGAGCCATAATCATAGAAATATATGTGATCACATTCTTGTCATAACCACAATCTTATCAAAACCATATACTTAACACAATTGGGCTTAATCCACTTCATAATTTCATAAATCCATGCTCATGAAATAAATATGCTATGAAAAATGTGGAAATGCCATAGGTAATTCAGATTCAATCTAAAATCAATAATATAATATGAAATTAAAGTCAAACTATAACCAAATCCACATTTAAACTTTAATTTAAATCACCCATGTTTAGATCAAAGCCTTAAAGGGGCTATGCACAATCATAGCTTCATAAAAATGATGAAATCCAATATTTTAAAGCTTGTATCATCTTAAAACCAATAGATAAACACAACCCATTCATTATTGGAAATTAAGGAATCATAATATTTAAAATCCCAAATTAAAGTAAGCTATAAATTCATAAAATTGCTTGAAAATAACTTGGGTGTCCTTTATTGAAAGGAATTCAAGCATAAAAACTTACATAGCTTCACCAAGATGAAGAAACCCCAAAGAATTTGAAGAAGAATAGTATTTCCCAGCTCCCAAGTTGAGAATCTCCAAGAGTTCCTTTGTGAAAAGCTTTTGAGAGAGTTTGAAATATGAGGAGTAATTTTTTGGATGTTTGAAGTAGGGTTAAGTCTTTAGATAGTCATTAGATGGCATAGGAGTCCCCAAAAGTCCATTAGAAATAACAAAATTCACAAAAATCCCATTAATGAATCGGAGGGAAAATTTCCCAGAAGCCACTTCACTTGAGGCCATACGGCCCGTGTGGCACTCCACGATTCGTGTGGATTGACTATGAACCCATACTTAGGCAAAATTTGGAAAATTGGAGTCAAGTCTCAACACATAGGATTTTTTGGCAAACACTCACCACACAGATGGCTACATGGCCCGTGTGAAGCCACGTGATTCATGTGGTGCTCCCGTCTCCCCATACTTAGGAAATTTCATGGAAAATTTACAAGAAGATGATTCCACACTTATAATATTTTCACTCTGGAAGCTTCACGAAGGGCCTCACAGCTCGTCTCATGCGACACGACTCATTTGACTGGGCGTGGCACCTCACTTAACCCCAAATGATGGTGTTTCAAGCTCAAGTCATCCCATGGCCCCTCCAAGTGACCCATGTGGTGTCACACGGTCTGTGTGGGGTGCCAGTATGGAATGCCTTGGTTTGTAACACCACACCAAGAGTCAAGATACCAAAATCAAGGCCAAGTATTGTCTTACTTGAGGCCACATGAGTCGTGTGGTCCTCCCTTGAGACGATAATTAGTCCAAACTTTGTCCAAAATAAATTTTCAAGTCATAATGACATCGTATGATATGTAGGTCATTAGATTATCTCCATTTTGTGAATATTCATCCTCAAATGTGCAAGAATAAGGCTTGAAAGACTTGAATTAGAAATGAAACTTCCAAACATATGATATCATATATAGTTCACCATTTAAATATCATAAAGCCAATAAAACTCATGCCGAAACGTAATAAAATCATTCAAAACATCATAAAAACCATTTTAATACACATGTAAGCATGTCATTCCATGAGACTCAAGAATGAAAGGATTAGGACCAATTACAAAAAGGAAGAACCTAATACCTTAGGCTTGAGTAGATTGGAAAAGATAGGGATATCACTTCATCATGTCCAACTTCGCTTCCCATGTATCACTCTCCACATATTGGTTCCTCAAAGTACCTTTACCGAGGCCACATCCTTATTACGAAGCTTTTTACTTGCCTATCTAAAATTTCCACCGGAACCTCTTCATAAGACAAATTCTCTTCGACCTCAATTCCATCCAAGGGCATAATGGCACTAGGATCACCAACCATCTTTCTCAACATAGACACAAGGAAGACTGGGTGGATAGAACTCAAATCCAGGGGCAACTCCACCCTATACATCACGTTTCCAATCCACTCAATAACCTTATAAGGGTCTACATACCATGGATTTAGCTTGCCCTTTTTGCAAAGTTACATCACTCCCTTCATAGGTGAGACTTTCACAAACACCCAATCCCTATCTTGGAATTCAAGGTCCCTTTTTCTAACATCCACATAACACTTTTGGTGACTTTAGGCCGTCTTCAACCTCTAACTAATTAAGTGCACATTATCCATGGCCTCTATCACCAAATATTGACCAACCAAGGCCATTTACCCTAACTCAAACTATCCCATTGGAGACCTACACCTCCTACCATACAAAGCTTTAAATGGTGCCATACCAATGCTAGTATGCAAATGATTATTGTAGGCGAACTCAATAATTGGAAGATGCTCGTCCTAATTACTCTTGAATTCCAACACACAAGCCCTCCACAAATACTCTAAAGTTTGAATTGTCCTCTCGGCTTGTCCATTGGTTTTAGGCTGAAAGTCGATACTCAATTTGACCTTAGTACCAAGTCTTCTTTCAAATGATATTCAAAAGTGAGAAGTGAATTGGGTACCACGATTCGATATGATGGACCTAGGCACTCTATGCAATCTTGTCAACTCACGGATGTACAACCTTTTATAGTCTTTCGCACTAAAAATAGTCTTAACAAGTAGGACATGAGCCGACTTAGTCATCCAATCTATAATAACCCAAATGGAGTCAAATTTCTTTCATGTCTGAGAAAAACCAACCATGAAGTCCATATTCACATCTTCCTACTTCTAAGTGGGAATCTTAATGTCTTGATCCATCCCTTCGAGCCTTTGGTGCTCCACTTTCGCTTGTTGAAAATTCAGGCATTTAGACACAAACTTGGCTATGTCATTCATCATACCATGCCACCAATACACCTCCTTCAAATCCTGATACATCTTATTAGAACCCTATTGAATAGAATAATGAGAATTATAGGCCTCGCTCATGATCACCTTTCTAAGGTCGTCCACATTTGGAACACAGAATCGATCTTGATATCGGAGTATGCCATCTCTCCCTTGGGAAAACCTTAATATTATTTTTAGTGACCAATTTCTTCAACTCAACAAAGGAAGGATCTAGATCTTGCTTAGCTTTCACATCAACAACCACCAAATACTCAACCCCATTTTGAACATGTATACCACTATCATTGGAGTTGGCCAATCTAATACTCAATCTAGTTACACGATGAACATCCCTTTCCAATTTCTTCTTCTTCTCCTCTACATGAGCTATGCTTCCTATAGAAAGTCTACTAAGAGCATCAGTTACCATATTTGCCTTGCTGGAGTGATATAGAATACTCAAGTCGTAATCCTTTAGAAGTTCCAAACAACTCCTTTGTCTTAGGTTAAGGTCCCTTTGAGTGAACACATATTGCAAGCTCTTGTGATCGATGAAATCATCAATGTGCACCTCGTACAAATATTGTCTCCAAATCTTCAAAGTAAAAACCACCGCCGCTAACTCAAGGTTGTGAGTCGAATAATTATGTTCATGCACCTTGAATTGCCTAGATGTGTAGGCTATCAGCTTACCACGTTTCACAAGTATACAACCCAACCCAATTCGAGAAGTATCACAATATACCATAAATCTATCTAAACTATTTGGTAGGGTCAAAACTACAACCAATATAAGTCGATCCTTCAAAATTTGGAAACTCCTCTCACATTCGCCCGACCACACAAACTTAGTCTTCTTTTTGGTCAATTTAGTCAATAGAGATGCAATAGATAAAAACCCCTCGACGAACCTTCTATAATAACCCGATAACCCATGAAAGCTTCAAATATTTGAAGGAGTCAATGGTCTAGGACAATTCTTCACAAACTCAGTCTTTTTCTGATCCACCTTTATACCATCATCGGATACTATATGATTCAAAAAAGCAACTTCACCCAACGAAAACTCACATTTGCTAAATTTGGCATTCAACTTATTCTCTCTCAAAGTTTGGAAAATCAACCTCAAAGAATGGCTTGAACACCCGATTCATGAGATTCATAAACATGGTTAGAGCATTAGTTAGGCCAAATGACATCACCACAGAATTGAAATGCCCATACCTTATTCGAAAGTCCATCTTGGGAACATCACACTCTCTAACCTTCAACAGATGATTCCCAAAATGGAGATATCTTTGAAAAGTGAGTAGCACCTTGAAGCTGGTCAAACAAGGCATCGATCCTAGGCAACAGATAGTTATTCTTAATGGCCACTTTATTTAATTTTCTATAATCGATACACATCCAAAGAGATCCATCCTTCTTCCTTACAAATAACACTGGAGCACACCAAGGAGATATGTTTGGCCTGATAAAACCCTTCTCAACCAAATCTTTCAACTGATCCTTCAACTTTTTCAACTCAGCCGGTGCTATATGAAAGGGAGGAATAAAGATAGGTTGAGTATCCAGAAGAAGATCTATGCCAAAGTCTACTTCCCTTTTGGGAAGAATGCCGAGCTATTCTTTGGTGAACACGTCTGAAGTCACTACCCTTCCATTCAAGAATGGGCTCACGAGAGGTTGGAACTTGACCTTCTGAGTTCTACAATCTATAGAGGCATATGATGCATGCAACCAATCCATCCCAAGAATTACATCAAAATCATACATTTGAAGTTCCACACGATTACACGGGAAAACCTTATGCAACACAGAAATAGGACAACCACGATAGACCTTTTGTACAACAACAAATTCACCAATGGGAGTATAAACTGAGTAAGGATCCCTCAAAATTTTTGGACTCAAACAAAACTTAACACCCAACATAGGAGTCATAAAAGACAAGTTTGCACCTGAATCAAGCAAACGATAAACATCAAAATCACAGAATTTTAACATACTAGTCGCAACATTCAGAGCCTTCTCAACTTCTTGACGTGCATGGAGAGCATAAAACCTAT
Organism: Solanum sejunctum; assembly: GCA_025642045.1. Lineage (NCBI taxonomy): Eukaryota > Viridiplantae > Streptophyta > Magnoliopsida > Solanales > Solanaceae > Solanum > Solanum sejunctum. The sequence goes on from JAOTQJ010153005.1 coordinate 15,192, forward strand.
TGTTCCTCAAGGTAACACCTTGGAGGACTCTTAGCTGGCTTGGAGTACACCGAGCCGCCTGACCTTGAGCTCTCTGAGCAACCTTAGGACAATCAAAAATTTTGTGGCTCTTGTCACCACACCCAAAGCAGGCGCCCAAATTTCTCCAACACTCACCTATGTGGTGCTTCCACACTTGTCACATAAAGGATATCTCTGACCCCCTCCAACCGGTGCCCTAGGGGGAGTCACCCTAGAATTAACATCCCGAACACCCTAAGCTTGCCCTATTGGAAGCAACCAAGAGCACCACCCCTAGAGCTAGAGAATACACTATCAAAATGAGCTCTCTTAGGATCATGCACCCTCCTTTCCTTGAGTTTCTCCCCTTTAATATATTTGGCATATATCATGAGTCTAAAAATATCAATATCCATAATGAGCATAGTGGTGTGACACTCTTGCATAAGTGAGTCAGATATACCAGAATGAATTTGTGCATTCTAGCATGAGAATCAACCAAGAGTGCCGGAGCATACTTGGAGACCTTAGGGAACTTTAGGGCATAATACCTCACATTTATATTCGCTTGCTTGCGGTTGATAAATTCTATCATCTTGGCTTCCCTAAGATCAAGTAGGAAGAAATGATCTAGAAAGGTGATGTTCACGCTCCAATAACAAAGCGGACACACTCAGTAATAAACCTAACCAGAGGTTAGGGTTGAATCCACAGGGAATACGGGGCTTGACTACATAGATGCACTATCAATCATTTCAAGCATCAATTACAAATATCTCTAAGATTTGAGGGGGGAGGGTTGTGATTGAAGAACAAACATAAAAATAAACACTACACTAATTATGCCGCAAGATAATCAAATTGAAGGACTACTTGAGAATTATGTTCCCCATGATTCGTTGACTCAATTACCTTAGATAGGATAACCCTAATTGGAAATTCACATACAGGATGGTAACTTAGGTTCTTCCAGCACTCTTATGAAGGTGAAGGTAAAATTTCACCATGGTGCTTGATCGGCAACCATGGTGTGCCAACTAACCATTATCCATTGTCCCAACCAACTTCCCTTTGGTCAGATTTGCTTAATTAGATGAGAACATATCAATCGAATCATGTCATTTACTTCCCTTTTCCTATTCATCACTACCTTGGTCGGGATCGTGATAGTAGGTAGGGTTTGGTGTTGGCCACCACCAAACAACAATCAAAAGAAAGGGAAATAAATAATACATGCAAAACCCCAATCAAAGAAATGCACAAAGTGTAGGTTATTTCAAGTCAACTACTCATGGTTCCCACAACCCCAAGTTGTGGGTGCTTAGCTACTCTTGGCTGAGGCAAAATCAACAATAATGAATGTAAAAGATATAGTTAAGAGTTTACCTAAAACAATAAAGAATGAAAACACCTTCAAATTGGAAACCACAAACTTTGATAAATGGAAGATGAATACAATGTGATTTTCCAAACCCTCAAATTGGGTCTTCAAAGTAAAAATTGAAATCTACAGTAAACCCCAGAAATATTCTAGAGAGAATATTCAAAGTGAATCTCCAAAAATATTCAAGTCTAAAGTCTATCCCTAAAAAGCCTATCATTAAGTACTTAAACTATTTATAATTTCTCCCTAAAACTTAAATAGAAAAGACAGCTGATGGCAGATACATCGCTTAGATATGGCTCACAGAGTGATATACGAGTTGTAATTAAGGTTTCGTGGTTAGCTTCTAGCATTTAGGATTTGACTTGTACAATCCACTATTACAAGTCGTTGCTTGGGCTACGACTGGTATGTTCCTCTTATAGTCAAGGCCTTTAGTTCTTAGTACAAACTTTTAGCTCACTATTCCTTACTATGAATCCCACCCATATGAGTCGTAATAGGACCTATGACTCGTAGAGTGGCCTCATAGGGCTGATCTCCACTTAGTGGATTCTTGATTATACTCATTATTTCTTGCTATGAGATCACCTTACAACTCGTACCTTGGGCTACGACTCGTAGGATGACTCGTATGTCCTGCATTTCAGCAAGACCTGCAATTGTTTCCCAAAATCATGCCACCCTATCTTCTTTCTTCTATAACAATATAAAAACACATAAAAACTATAAAAAGTCACATTAAGAACTTGCAACATCCCTTGTTTTAGGCATCAAATGTGGTGTATTTTGACAGCAGATCAACACCCTCAATTTAGAACTGTTGCTTGTCCTTGAGTGACGACTTAATCTAAGCAGACAATGGGAAACACATAACAGCTACTCTAGTGGCATATACATCTTTTAACTCCAATTCATCTACCCAACTCTTATTTTAAGAACCTGATTTCAAAGCTACTAAGTAGACCAAAACACAAAGATATATCTGATAATCCAACAATGTATCAACAATCCACAATTACTGGGCTAGTAATATACCGATCATGCAATGCAAATGCCTTAACAGAAAAGAAGTCCCTTTTTCTCACTCAAAGTGCATTTAATCTTCAGGGACTGTGCAAGCATTCTCACTCCCACAAATAAAATTCATGCATAATGACTAACACCATAAGCTTGTATCTATACTCAACTCTGGATTGATGATAAACTGAATTTGAATCACTTTAGGACTTAATGGACTTGTAACATAGGCTCATGGGGCTTTGATATGATATTTTGGTCAAGTAGTGACTAAAAGCTATGCTTGACCATATGTTTCAGCACTCTTACCTCCATAATTCAACCATTTTCATCAAAATCCACCCTTATTCTTTCTTTATGAGCTTTTCCCAGGTGTTTTCCTTCTTTTTTTCAACTGTGCCTTATTTTTGAACTCATTTTGCTATTTTCTTCAATCCAAGACAACTTTTCTTTTCTTTTTCTCATAGTTACATGACTTTTTCATTTCTTTCTTTCTTTCCCAGAACCACCACATTTTCATTATTTTACCATAATAAATACCACCTTCAACTTAGGCTTTTAGCCTAAGGTGAAGCCAACAATATCTATTCCCCAAACCAGGGCTACTACTCGTAGCCACCCTAAAGTTAGGCTTTTATTTTCAATCAAGGTTCACATGTTCAACCATAAACTAGGGCTAATATCAAGATGTTTCACAAAACAAGGCTAGGCTAGCTAGGTGTCAAGAAAGAATAGGTGCATGAACAGCTCAAACAATTGGAATAAAGGGTAAACTATCACATTTGGTAGCTTAGTTAGGCAAAAGTGGACTTCACTAAAGAATAATGACCTAAGATCCTTTCCCAATCAACCACATCACCAGTCCAATCTTAGAGTAATAAGGCAAGTTCTGAGTCCATACATAATGCACGAATGAGGCAAAATAAGCTCATACACATATGATATTGCATACACAATCAAGTATAGACTCATAGGTCATGCTTCAAGCATCAACTTGCCTTCTCATTATCAGAACAAATATTGCTAGATAATGACATGTATGATTGCAAAAATAACCAACATTATCAAAAGTTTTGAAGGTATTGAATTTTTAAGACATTTAAAAAGCATTTCAAGATTGTATATGCCAAAAGACAGTAACTACTATATGCCTATAAATTATCTACACTACCTAAATATGCCAGTTCAATAAAAATTAAAAGCATCCACAAGGAAAAAGAAACACAACAAGAAAATCTTGAGATCATAAATAGGGGAAGTTATGGACTCGAAGCTACCAGACTTCACCCTGATCTATAACTTCCCACACTCAACCAAAAGAAAATACTTTGTCCTTAAAGTGAACACACACATACACACATGTATATAAACACACCCCCCAAAAATTAACAAGTTAAAATAACACATCCAAAACATAATTAAAAACAACAATCAAATAAAACATAAAAAAATATTGTCTAAACCAAGGAACAAAGTATCCATAAGTAGCAAATAAGAAGGGGGTATCAAACACATGGTTCTTAAGCATCGAGATTTATCTGGTCCTGTGGTCTTGGGGCTCCTGTGGTCTAATCTCCTCCTTTGGTAGTCCGGGCTGCAGCTATACCTGAGCTCCCGGCTCCTTGTGCTATCTGCTGCTCCCGATCTCTCCTCAATGGTACCAAAGATAAAGAATCCTTCACTAGCTCATCAGGTATATGTTCCTCCAGTGTTGTTGCCTTATCAATAATCCTGAGCCTCTTCTAGCTCACCGTTGGGTTGTTACTCTCGAGGGGCCTTTTCCCGTGGGCATGTGGGCGGTCATCGAACAAATCAAAAACATCATCATCTGCTAGTGCCACCTCTGGGACTGTTATTGGGACTGCTAACATCCTCAATAAGTTAGCCTTGAAGTTGGCCAACTCTTTTGTAACAACAATCATATCAGCAGCCCGGGCATCCTCGAGTCTTTTCTGGACCCGATCCTCAAAGGCATCTGCTCTGGTATCTATTGCTCTAACTCTCTAATCTATCATCCCATGAGTGAATGACTTGGCCCTCTCCCTCGAGTCCTGGACTATCTGATCGACTAAGTCTGATCTGGAAAGCTAACCTACTCAATTGGAGCTCCATCTTCGCTACCCTGCGAACTGATGCTTGGAAAGTAAAAGCAGACATAAGAGAAAATTCTGTAGAGTCAACCTGTGTTGTAGAAGGTACTAGTGCAGGTGTGTTGGAGGATGTTATCACCTTAGTCTTAATAGTTGGAGGAGGCTCTGAGTTATCTGGAGTAGCACTGCCGGTGACTGGGGTCTGCTCCTGAGTTTGTGGCTCAACAAGGAGTGGATCTGATATGGGAGGAGAAGTTGCTTTCTATAGGGCCACTAAGTTCTCATCACCCTTGATCAGGCTGGGATCCATTGTGCGCATGGCCTCTATATGTAGATCATGATGGGGATCAACATGAACACCTGCCTCATTGTACAAATGATGAATCAAAATAAGGAATGACAGTGAACTATTAGTCCTGACAGTGGACTCATGTATGTGCTCCACCATGATTGGGGCCCAATCAATATCATAGCCAGTTAGGATGTTGGCTAATAGTACAACTTGCTCTAAGGTGATCACATTATCTGTAAAAGTATGCCTGATATGCCAACGGATAATAGACCACTAAAACTTAGCCCGAAAAAGGAGATGGGATTGCACAATCTGATTAGTGTGGTTTATGACCCACATAGCTCAAAACCCTCCTCACATATATGGCTAGCTATCCACTGAAGTAGCTTGGCATTTACCCCAACATCCTTCTCATTCACTGCTTTTCGCATCTTTAAAATTTGACTATCATACTTAATAGTGGACGAGGCACTACGTAGTTTGGCCTGAGCTAATCCATCTAATAGTCTCCTCTAAAATGTCAACTACTCGACAAAAAATTCTTATAACCTAGGTTGATCATAGCCTTCTTGTTCTTGGGTAGATCTTTGAGAAGAGTGGCATAATAGGCTATGTAGAATTCCCAGAACAATAAGGAGCATACTTGCCCAATCGCTGTGAAGTCCACCATAGTCTATATCTATCGATCTCAGCATTTAAACCTGGCACTCTGTCCAACTCAGAGTCATTTAGCCTAGACTCCTTGTGGAACTGCATTTAAAGGCTTTCGTTGTCCTTTCGGTGCCAACCCCTTATCATAGATAGCTCTCACTTTAGGAATGTCCCATCTTGGGTTGGCCGAAGGCTGTTATTCTACTTCCTCCTGCTAAGCATTTGACCTCTCCTTTGATTCTATCTCAGCGTAAGTAAGAGTCATCTGCGATGAACAACTACCAAACCCGTAACCATTGCCCTCCTCCTCAAACTGGGAGGGACTATCTACTTTGACCGAGGCCTGTGCAGTATGGGCTTGAGTTTAAGCAATATTTACCTCAGAGAAAAAGTTTATCTGGACTCTGTGGACTTCCACACACCCCTCAGATTTTTCCATCTCAGAGGACTCGTCAACTAACTTCCTCTTGAAGGCCTGGATAGATTATTTATCTTTCTGAGGCATGTTACCTGAAAATCAATGCCAAAATACATCATGACCACTATACTATTTGATAAAAAAGGATTCACATAAGAGAACTAACAAAGAATAACAAAATCCATAAAGGAAAACATAAAATGCATTGAACCAACTGCAGGTCTGCAGGTACGAGGCATAGGTATGACTCATAGGGTGTCCTATGAGTCATACAATAGCTCGTAGTGCTAAGGTTTCTGAACAATTAACATTCTGATCATAGATAGAGGCTCAAGAATGACTCATAGGTTGACCTACAGGTCTTATCCTAGGCTCGTAATATGGAATAGAATACAATTTAGAGGCAGGTTCGATGAGTCCCTCACTACGATTCATAGTAAGCACTATGAGTCATAGGTAGGTTTCTTATGGTAAGTATTAAGAAAACTCAGGTGATTGTTGCCTCCTATGTGGGACCACTACAACTCGTATGGTGACCTACGACTCATGATGGGTCCTTATAGCAGAAAATAGAAGGCACATAGGGTGCTTGTAACCTTCCCACAAGAACCAAAAACCATTCAATTTACAAAAGTAAATAACATTGAAGTTGCACATCATCCCAAACACACAATTAAACCCGATGTGAATCATGTTAATATAATCAACTATTAACCCACAATCAAACACAATCCCAATTACGTGCAAGTTATACCCAAGAACAACCAATCTCTAAACTCATACTCATAAACAATAATACAACCCAAGGAGTTTCAAAGAGAGTTCAAAATAACTTTATACAGGAGTAACATGAATTAGCACATTAGAATACATACCAATATCCCTAAATTTTAACCCTGACATAAGTTTGTAAATTGTTCACTCAAAAATCATGCATTAAACTCATATAATCAACTAGACAACATTATCCCCACCCTACAAGAGTAATAACAAAAGCAAAAATCATGCTAGGGAATTTCAAACGACCCAACCCTAATCATCCTACTTATACAAGGTCATTATCTCATGGGTATATTCACTATGATCATCAACACATAGTAATCATGCAATCAAGAGTTCATCATATGAGTGTGCCAAAATTAATCAAGGAAACTTACCAAATGAGCAAGCAAAGACCAAAAAGATGTATTGATAAAATAAGAGAAGGCTGAGAACCTTAGAAATGCACTTTTGCCAAAAAATCTCATCGGAATTCCGTGGATGTGATGGAAATTGGGGTTGGAACAGTAAGAGATATGGTATGGGAAAAATTTTAGGCAAAGGAACTGTTAAAAATAAGGAAAATAAGAGGACAAATGAATATTTGACCCCTAATATACCAAATCGGGTCAACTTTAAAAATTCTACAGATTGGGTCTACGAGACCCCGACTACGAGTCATAGGACTTCCTACAACTTGTGGGTCTTGGTCTCGTATTAGGCCTCAACACTTAAAAAAATTAGAATTCATAGCTGGGCACTACGAACTCCATTTACATCTTGTAGGGATCCTACAAATCATATAGTTAGCTCATACTGTGTGTGCTAACTTTAAATCCTTACGGTTTTCCCCTATGAGAGATGACTATGAGTTGTGGTGTGTACTGCGACTCATAGGCCTGCTCATAAAGGCTACTCCACATGCAATTTTCTTCAACTCTTCATCTTTTGATCTATAGTTGCAAACCAAAACTCAAAATACACCAATTTGCAACATAATATAACTGATCTAATGTCTTAACACCTCACAACAAACGTTAAACTACTCCCTAACAATTCAAACAAATGAATCATAAAACAATCCAACAATAGAAAAGATACTTGGGTTGCCTCCCAAGAAGCACCTTGTTTAACGTCATGGCTCGATTTTGTCATCATGAGGACTCAGAATTCCTCATGGGTTGATGGATTCCCATTATCACTCCTTTAACATCTCTTTTGTTGCCTTTGCATGAAAATCTAACTGTGTTGTAAGTTGTTCCATCCTTTCATTGAGTCTTTGTATTGTTGTAGATTATTGGTCCACTTTGTAGTTTCCCTTGATAACATCAGACTTTATCTCCTGTATAACCTCTACTTACTCATTAGTTTTGGTAAGCATGTGCTCAAACATATGCTCAATCCTTGAGAGTTTATTAATGATGCATTATTAGTATGGTAACCTAAGCCAATTAGGCACACTCTGCTTTCAGGTAATGCTCGAGGTTCCTTTTGATGCACTAGTGGATGGCACTATTTGTTCTTGAAGTGGATGGTAAACTTGGGTGATGGCAGATAGTTTATCCATATATTCGGCAACTTTATTAAATGGCCACCTTAGGAATGCCAAACAATGCCCTCCAAATAAGGCATCAGTGTACCCTTGTTGTTCGGAGGTTAATGCTCAGTAGAAGCTAGCCACCAATACATCATTAGTTAGATTGTGGTTCCACTTTATCCCTAGATACTCCTTATACCTTTCCCAAGCTACTACTAATGATTCTCCTAGCACTAATTTAAAATTGCAGATGTTATCCTATAGCTCTTTCTTGTTGAGGCCTTTATAGAAATTCATGAGGAAGATTCTTTGCACCTCCCCCTAGTTATAGAAAATATCTAGTGGGAGGATTGACCACTACTCTACAACTTCGCACCTGAGAGTCATGGGAAAGGTTTGAAGAGCCATGGCATCCCAGATAGGATGTCTTGTCCCAAGCACCCCCCTCAATGTTTTAGTAAAAAGTTAAAGGTAGGTTTGGGGATCTTTGGACTCTTTCCCATAGAACAAGACACATCTCTGCAAGGTCTCCAACAAGTCACTTGTGATGTAGAGATTTTGTTCAGTCATTGTGATAATCAACCTATGAATAAATCTAAACTATGAAAACAAGAATAAACATAAAATACAAAAGAATTTAGAAATTAATACTTTAAGTAACTAATAGTGATATCAAGTCAAGAACGTAGTCGTATTCCCCAGAAATGATGCCATAATTTTTTATGTTCACAGTCTAATAACAAAGCAGTCGCAGTCGGCAAGAAACCTAATCGGAGGTTATGGTCAAATCCACAAGGAATACGAGGCTTGACTATATAGATCCACGATCAATCATTTCAAGCATCGATTACTAAAGCCTCTAAGATGGCAGGGGGTTGTAATTCAAGAACACAAATAAAAATAAATACTACACTAATTATGCTGGAAGATAATCAAATTAAGGGACAACTTGGAAATAGTATTCCCCATGATTCGTTGACTCAATTACCCTGGATAACATAACCCTAATTTGGGAATTTGCATACAAGAGGGTAACTTAGGTTCTTCCAGCCCTTTTGTGAAGGTGAAGGTCAAATTTCACCATAACGCTTGGTTGGCAACCATGGTGTGCCAACTAACCGTTACCCCTTGTCCCAGTCAACCTCCCCCTGGACATATCTGCTTTATTAGAAGAGAACACATCAATCAAATCCTATCATTTACTTCTTTTTTCCTATTCGTCACTACCTTGGTTGTGATCGTGATAGTAGGCATGGGTTTGGTGTTGGCTACCACCAAACAATAATCAAAACAAAGAGAAATAAATAATATATGCAAAACCCCAATCAAATAAATGCACCACCAAATGACAATCAAAACAAAGGGAAATAAATAATATATGCAAAACCCCAATCAAAGAAATGAATATAGTCTAGGTTATTTCAAGTCAACTACTCATGATTCCCACAACCTCAAGTTGTGGATGCTTAGCTACTTATGTCTAAGGTAAAATCAACAAGAATGAATGTAAAGACATAGTTGAGAGTTTGCCCAAAATAATGAAGAACAAAAAAACCTTCAAGTTGGAAATCACAAGCTTTGATAAATGGAAGATAAATACAATGTGATTTTCCAAATCCCCAAATTGGGTCTTCAAAGTAAAAATTGAAATTTACACTAAACCCTAAAAATATTCTAGAGAGAATATTCTAAGTGAATCTCCAAAAATATTCAAGTCTTAAGTCTCTCCCTAAAAACCCTATCATTAAGTATTTATACAATCCACTGTTATGAGTCATTCCTTGGGCTACGGCTCATATGCTCCTCTCATAGTCTAGTCCTTCAGTTCTTGGTCTAAACTTTTAGCTCACTATTTCTTTCTATGAGCCCCCCCCATACGGGTCGAGTGGCCTTGTAGGGCTGACCTCCATTTAGTAGATTCTTAATTTCACTCACTGTCTCTTGCTACGAGATCACCCTACTACTCGTAGCTTGGGCTATGACTTATAGGATGGCTCGTATGTCCTGCACTTCAGCAAAATCTACAATTTTCTCCCAAAATAATGCAAACCTATCTTTTCTGCAATAATAACATAAAAACACATAAAGACAATAAAAACCACATTAAGAACTTGCAAAATCCTTATTTTAGGCAACAAATGTGTTGTATTTTGATAGGACATCTAAAGGCAAACTTGAACTTATCCCAATTAATAGCATCACCACAAACTCTCTCCATAGACCACTATGCATAATATACCTAGGCCACATCCTTCAGCTGATAAGCAGCCAGCTCAGCTTTTTCCTCAAAAGTGATACCCATAACATTAAATACCTTAGTAAGCTCATCAATGAACTCGTGTGCATCCTCATCAGGCTTAGACCTAAAGAACTCAGGAGGATTCATCCAAGTAAAATCCCCAACTCTAGAGGCCGGAGTAGGATCTTGAGGAAGATTGCCATGTCTAGTTTTATTAGTCACCACCTAGGCTAGCATGGCAAAGAATTCACTATTAGAGATAGGCTCGTCCATAGGCCCTTGAGGTTCTTAACCCTCATTAGCCGTTAGAGATAGGCTCATCCATGGGCCTTTGAGGTGCTTAACCCTTATTAGCCGGGGTTACTTTGGCAGGTCTACCACAAGGCATTTTTGAAATGGAGTAATGATACCATCAAAATCATGAAACCAAACATACTATTCATAGCACAACATAAGACATGAAGAAGTGAGAAAATTCTTAGAATGTCATCATAGCCTCCTACTCATAGGCATGGTGCACTTCATGCCTATGAATAAGATTCTACTTGATATGGCATGTTGGACTCCAAGGATCATTTACATACCTAGGGCTCTGATACCACCTTTGTAAGGACCCAGACCTAGGGTCTAGAAGTGACACGACGAATGGGAACCTGAGTATCCCCAAACAAGCCTTTAAGTACCAAAATCCAGATGATCAATTCGGAAGCGCATTCAAAAGTAACATATAATTCTAAGGAACAAAAAAGTAGGAGTCACGCTATGGGGACATCTTAGGGAAAGGGGTTGGCATGAACTCACATAACACATAACATATAATGACTAAGGAAAGGGTAATAAGACTCACGTTTTAGGGCATTTTGGGACTTAGGATATTTCCACAACATAATTAAGATCATCATATAACAACGTAGTCAATAAGTAACCATGATCAAGAATCCAATACAACACTTAGCATAACTATGTCCAATAATGTCTCTACATAAGATAGTCGGGGGCCAAGACATACCCTAGGCTCACCCTCAAAGTAAATAAAGTAGAAAAGAACAATATAGGTAGAAGAGGTGGTGGCTTGTCCTTTAAATGTAAGACTCACCACAACAAGTATAACTTGAACCCCAAGCTAGACATTGTACGGTGCATGAATAGGCTGCTCAGTCCCTACATGGTGAAATCATGTAGGCAAAATATGTGTTAGTACATTTGGATGTACTAAGTATGCGGGATGCAATACATGTAATTACCAAACCTACATTTATGGTAAGATGACAAGGGCACACAATATAGAAAAGACCATATATCAAGAGAGTAGTATACAATATGCTATGAAACCAATGATACATGAAATGTAATTCCCATATATAGTGGGGATGTGACCTCAACCGACATAAGTAAGACCAAGTGAGCTATTACTTGGAATCCCAATAAAATCCCCTCATCGGTATAGAGATGGTGTACTTGCCAAAGGTAAAGAAAAATTCACCTTATGGGCACCCCCATTTCATATGAAATAACTTTCCTTACGGGCACCCCTATTTTGGATAGGATTTTCACATATATCATATCATAGCATATCATTTCTTCTCCTTACGGGCAACTCCATTTTGGAGGCATTTCCTTACAGGCACCCCCATTTCAGAAAGGAACCTATGCTAGGCATATAGTTCAAGAAAAGAGAGGGAACCTCCTTCCATCGATGCTAAGTCAGCAACCCATAAGAATGTTTATAATATACGTAACTATACATGCTTTTAAAGAGATAAAGTCTTGCCAAAACATTTCAATGCACAATTGATCTTACAAGCCAAACATTATTCATAATAATTCATACTTATGCCCAAATTCCAAAATCATACTTTCTTAGTCATAATAATCATGTATAGGAATAGCCCATTTATATGCAAAATGGTGCAAGCACCCAAAATGCTCAAGGAGCCATAATCATAGACATATATGTGATCTCATTCTTATCATAACCATAATCTTGTCAAAAATTATATGCTGAGCAAAATTAGGCTTAACCCACTTCATAATTTCATAAATCCATGCTCCTAAAATACATATGCTATGAAAAATGTGGAAATACCATGGGTAATTGAGATTCAATATAAAATCAACACTATAATATAGATTTAAAGTAAAACTATAACCAAATTCACATTTAAAATTTAATATAAATCATTCATTCTTTGATCAAAGCCTTAAAGGGACTATGCACAGTCATAGATTCATAAAATGATTAAATCCATGATTTCAAAGCTTGAATCATCTTAAAATCAATAAATAAACACAACCGATTCTTTATTTAAAATTAAGGAATCATAATATTTAAAACTCCAAATTAAAGTAAGCTAAAAATTCATGAAATTGCTTGAAAATAACTTGGGTCTCCTTGATATAAAAGAATCAAGGATCAAAATGTACATTCCATCAATAAGATGAAGAAACCCCAAAGAATTTGACCATGATGTATTAGATCCCCATGAATGAGGAAAGGTATTTTAAACTAAGGTCTTAAAGTCCAGCCCAGTGATTAATCTTCTTCCACTCCCTAACCTCTGAGGGGAGGAACTTGTGGTCATGTCACCCCGGATGTAATCTTGCTGTTTCGATGAACCGGGTAACCAAAGTCACAATAGGTAGGTTGAAAGCCAGATTCTGGTTTCTGAGACATCTGAAAAAATTAAAACGAAGACTGGGAAATTTTAACAAACAGGATCAAGAATCATCACTCTTTTGTTTCGACACAAGAAGTAGATTGGAAAGAATCCAATAGAATAATTTAAATTGAGTTGCTCGAAGAATGAACTCCGGGAAGGCAGAGTAGAAAAACAATCCATGGGATTTTTAGATATAAGAAGGGAAAACTCTCCCCCCCCCCTTCTTCCTTACCCTGGCAAGTCTTTGTGAAATAACTCCAATGAGAAGAAAAAAAGAAGGCGTTAATTCCCTAGCTTCCAAAATGAGAATCTCCAAGAGTTTCTTTGTGAAAAGCTTTTGAGAGAGTTTGAAATATGAGGAGTAATTTTTGAGTGTTTAAAATAATGTTAAGTCTTTATATAGTCATTAGATAGCATTGGAGTCCTCAAAAGACGAATAGATTTAACCAAATTCACAAAAATGCCATTAATGAATTGGAGGAAATTTTTCTCGGAAGCCACTTTACTTGAGGCCATATGGCCTATGTGGAACTCCATGGTTCATTGGAGTGCCCTTGAACCCATACTTAGGCGAAATTTGAAAAGTTGGAATCAAGGCTCAACACTTAGGACTTTTCACAAACACTCACCACACGGATGGCTACATGACTTGTGTGAAGCCACACGGTTCATGTGGTGCTCCCGTCTCCCCATGCATAGGAAATTGTATGGATAAGTTACAAGATGGTAATTACATACTTGGAATACTTTCACTCCTAAAGCTTTACAAGGGGGTCACGGCCCGTGTCATGCCATACGACTCATGTGTCTGGTCGTGGCACCTCACTTAACCCTAAATGGTGGGTTTTCAAGCTCAAATCATCCCACGACCCCTCCACACAACCTGTATGGTGTAACACATCCCAGGTAGAGGGCCATCCTAGTGTACCTTGGCTTATATCACCACACCAAGAGTCAAGATCCCAAAATCAAAGCCAAGTAGTGTATCATTTGAGGTCACACGAGTCGTATGACCTCACACGAGCCGTATGGTCCTCCCTTGAGACAACACTTCGTAAAAACTTTATCCAAAATGAAATTTCAAGTACTAATGACATTATACGATATCTGAGTCATTACAGCTAGACATTCACTATAGATCCATGAGAGATTTAATCATCCTTTACCTTGACAAGTTTAGGATGGGTGTGGTAATGGCATCGCCTTCGTTATGTATCACTAAACTAAAGGTGGTGGGATTGGAAGTTTGTTAAAATAAGCTCCTAAGAAAATAATGATAGAGTATGATAATTTCAAACTGAGTTTACTACTGCTGAGTCTATTTTCAACAACATGATTTCTATTTAAAACTTACATTTCTATTGAGTTGAGTTATGAGTTATTTGAGTTGAGGTGAGTGAGTTGAGATTTACGTTCATAGCTATTTTATATACCAATATATTCTATATACTAACCTCCATTTGTATCTGCATCATTTCATGATGCAGATATAAGTGATAGAGGATTTCAGCCCGTGCATCGTTGAGGTTTAGATAAGTGCATTCTCAGAGTTGGGTAGCCCTCCTTGATTTTCGGAGGATCCCTTTCATTTTTCTTACTTTAATTGAGTATTTTATTTCTTTGACTAGGGTATCCATGGTTTGTCATGGTTTCATTTAGATTGTTGAGTAGAGACTTCATAGATGTTGAGTAGAGGATTTGTTGAGTACTATTTATTTCCAAACCTATTCATTGGAAACTATGTTTTATTAGAGCTATATTCCTTTATATGATGTTTTACTTTACTTGAGTATTTCTTTCGTTGTTGAGTTGATATGAAAATGAGCCCAGATTGTTTTCTCGGGGAATGAACAATGGTTCTTCAAGTGCCCGCCACGACAGGGTACCCTCCGGTGTGTGGCAGTGAGTCCCAAAATATACACATAAGTCTCATAAATTTATAGCTATTTCATATCATTAAAATTTGTACTAAATGTTATTTTACATAATCTCTCATAATATTAATTTATGATTGGATTATAGCAAAGTAATTACAGATTAAATTACTAAAGTTGAATGAGTCATTATATGAACAAATGTTCAACTCTTAATAAAATCTATAAATGCTAAGTGACTTTTTTTTCATTGATGAGAGAAATAGATAATTTCAATATTAAAAAATTATTCTTGTTAGGAGAAATAGTCAACAATGGAGCTATTTCATTATTTCAGTTATCACTCTTGGCAAAAGAGATTCAAAACAAACATAAAATATGACCTCATCTGCATTTCATATGACAATGAAAAAATAACAATGACAGATATACCACTCAATTTTGCAAATTAAAGTGGATATTTTTTTCATTAAAAAAGGTGTATATATATTTTTTTCATTGTTGAAGTGATCATGTAAAGGAGAGGAGATAGGAGATAATACTACTTCAATCTCTGGTTCACAATTTTTCTAATGATATTATTTTCGACATGATGGTTCTTTGTGAAAATGTTAGAGTTGATAAAGAAAGAATAAAAAAGGAATTTGTTACTGAGAATGAGGAGATGTTGTTAGGACCCGCAACGTAATTTAAACCCCGAACGTCCTTAATTGATTCGATTTAATAAAGTATTGGGACCTATGTAACATTTTACTTAACTTAGGTCCTTAAGAATAAAAGAGATGTGGGGT
>JAOTQJ010153013.1:0-26781 GCA_025642045.1 Solanum sejunctum
TATATATGAGCTTATGTATATGATAAATTCTATATAGAGTGTTGAATTAGACCATTCCTAATTCGGGGGGAGGGGGGAGGTGTCTAAGAACCCGAATAACCTAGATGCGGGTTTGTACTCATCAACTTACGGAAGGGTTTGTATTTCTCCACCTAGTGATGGGACGACATCATCACTAATCTAGATGAGGGTTTGTACTCATCAACCTAGGGAAGGGTTTGTACTTCTCCACCTAGGTGATGAGGTGGCATCATCAGCAACCTAGTGAGGGGTTAGTATTTTACCAACTAAGTGATGGGGCGACATTATGACTAACCTACCAAGGAGTTTGTACTTAGGAAATTTATCTTGATCTCTTGTACACATATAATATCCTATATATGATCATGAGATACTTAAGCATGTTTTACTTATGCATTGGTCATACATGTCATATTGTTATATTATGCCTACTGCCTATTGTTATGCATTTTAACTATGATGCCTAATTCTTGTTGAATTGCATCCTATATACTTAGTACATTCAAACGTACTAACACATACTCTTGCCTATATAATATCACCATGTACGAATTGGTGCCCAAGTTTATCATCCTCCACCAAGTGGCTAGTTTGATACTACTCAAGCTTGTTGTAAGTTCTCCACTTTGGGGACCTTAGTCTATGTTGTAAGTTCTCCACTTTGGCTGATGAGTACAAACCCCTACATTAGTTACCCAGGCTCTTTTCCTCCCGGATCAAGTATGGTCTAATGCAACACTTTATATAGAATTTATCATAAACAAAGCTCATTTCATCATCATATAGTTAATCATATCATATCGTGCTTTAGACCTTCAACTACTCAAGAAACCACATCGGATATTTTATCAAACACTTAGAGGGTGTGTAATGCTAGTATAAAACCGTAAAATATAGAGATAAAATTATGCAAGAAAATTCATTGTAAACCATCAAACAACACCTTGCAACACCCCCAAGTAATATAAATAAAAACTCCTCATCAATTCTCATAATAGGTCCAAGATTTATAGGACAAAACATAGCAAAATAGTCACAGTTTCACATAGCTTTAACATGGTGTGCAGTGAATTTCATAATAAGTAAGACCCATTTCTAAATCAATTTTAAATCATGTAATTTGAGTAAGAGGAGGCTTGGGTATCATGGTTCAAAGGAAACCATGAAAGAAACCCACATGCTTTAGCTTGGGGATGTACTTGGTGAAGATTGGAGATGGAGACTTGAAGCTTGAAGAAGAACCTTGAAGGAAAATCTTAGTTCTGGATGAGGGTTTGAGACTTGAATTTCAGAGTGAAAATATGGCTATGTATTTGAGTGTGTATTGGGAAATGTTTAGGATGATATGAGGGTGAAATAAGGCTATGTACAGGTAAAAATACATTTGAAAACTTTTAGGCCAAGACTTAAAAGCCATAGACCACATAGAAAATCACTAGACAGAAAAATACACATCTCCGCATCATAGAGAGGATATGGAGAAAAATCTTCTTCATCTGCTCGCCCTTGGCGTGTTGCGTTAGGGGCGCGGATAGATCATTGGAATTTGCCACTTGAAAAATCATAATTGCCATTCTTTTGTTCTTAAATCGAGGTTATACCCTTTCCCCCCTAATTTTAACCCAATGAAGAAGAATATGAAATCAGATTTTTGATATCGTGCACGAATTTTGACATATATGGAATTTAAATTTCAGGCATTCTGAGGCACATTTTCAGACATTTTTTGGGATTGATTTAGGTCACACCACCACCCTCTTGGGGCCTTCGGTAGTCATTGAAAAATCTCCCACTAAGAACATGAAACGACCCCTAAAGTGCACGAAAATGTGCCTTGGAATGCCCAAAATTATAAATTTTGTATATCTAAAAATCCGTGCATTATATCAAAAGTTCAACTTCATATTCTTGTTCAGGGGTTCAAAATAAGGGGAAAAGGGTTTAACCCCTATTTAAGAGCAAAAAATTAGTAATTTCAAATTTCATAATTTTTTTATCCAGAATCGATCCGCGACAACACCGTGACAGGTAGATGTTGCATACATCTGTTAATATGACCTCCACAATAGGTATGCATCGTGTACCAGTTGCGAAACTATGTAGTTTGTTGCCAGTGATTTCTATCTTGGTCCAATGATTTTGGGTCATGGGCCCAAGTGTTCCCATATGTGTTTTTACCTATACTTAGACTTATTTCTCTCTCATATCATCCAAAATATTTCCCAATACTCACTCAAACACTTAGCCATATTTTTACTCCAAAATTCAAGTCTCAAAACCCTAATCAAAAACTAAGGATTTCTTTCAAGCTTCAAGACTCTATTTTCAATCTTCATCAAGAGCTTCTTCAAAGCTAATGTATGTGGGTTTCAATCATTGGGTTCTTCCACCAATTGTGACCTAATTTATTTATCTCAATTTGCATGATTTATAGTTAATTTTACAAATGAATTTACTAGAATGAACATGTCTATGAACTATGTTAAATCTATGTAAAGATATGACTGTTTTGTTACGTTTTGAGCAATAAATCTTGGATCTATTATAAGATTTGATGAGGGATTTTGATGTTATTTGATTGAGGGTGTTGCGTAGTGTTTATTTAGTGCTTTACAAATGATTTTATTGCATGATTTCATCTCTATAATTTCATGATTTTATACTAGCATTACACACTCTCTAAGTGTTTGATAAAATGTTCGGCAATGGTTTCTTAAGGAACTAAAGGTCTAAAGCATGAGATATGATATGATTTACTATATGATGATAAAATGAGCTTACGTATATGATAAGTTCTATATAAAGTGTTGCACTAGACCATTCCTAATTTGGCGGTACTAAGAACCCAAATAACCTAGATGGTGGTTTGTACTCATCAACCTAGGGAAGGGTTTGTACTTCTCCACCTAGTGATGGGGAGGCATAATCACTAACCTAGATGGGTTTTTGTACTCATCAACCTAGGGAAGGGTTTGTACTTCTCAACCTAGGTGATGGAGTGTCATCATCGTCAACCTAGTGAGGGGTTATTACTTCACTACCTAAGTGACAGGGCAACATCATTACTAACCTACCAAAGGGGTTCGTACTTTGGAAATCTATATTAGTCTCTTATAGACATATGATATCCTATATAAGCATGAGCTACTTAAGCATGTTTTACTTATGCATTGGTCATAAACGTCATATTGTTTTATTATGCCTATTGTTATGCATTTTTACAATATGCCTAATTCTTATTGCATTGCATCCTACATACATAGTACATTCAAATGTTCTAATGCATACTCTTGCCTATATGATATCACTATATAGGAACCAATGCCCATGTTCGTCATCCTCCCCCACGTGCTAGTTCGATACTACTCAAGCTTGTGGTGAGTCCTCTACTTCGGGGACCTTAGTCTATGTTGATCTCATTATTTATTAAGAGACTCTTGTTTATTTTCTATATTGACTATGAGGGTGAGCCCGATTGATTTGTCTTGGCCCCCGCTCTTATCTATGTATTAGAGGTCTTTTTTTAACAAGTTATGTATCTATGTTAAGTTTCTTGACTCTATTGTTATTGATGTCTATGATATGAGTTTGACTCTTGTCTATTGATTATGATGTTGTACAAGCTTTTCCCTTAGTCCCGTTACTCCCTATTCTTACTCTTTTATGTTGTTTCTATTGCTTCTGTGACAAAGGATGTTTATTATATTCTAAGAGGCTTGCTTGTGGTCTCTTTGGGCTCCCCTTGAACCATGTCACATCTAGTCCCTAAGGCTTGTGTCGTGATAAACTTGGTATCAGAGCACTAGGTTGATAGATCATTGGAGTCTAATACACCGCATTGATTAGAGTCCTATTCATGGCTGTGAAGCATGCCATGACTATGAGCAGGAGGCTTTGAGGCATTTTAGAAAATGTTTCCCTTCTTCTTGTTCTATGTCCCACTATAGAGTTGTAGTGAGTTTTCTCCTAAAAATTATTCTTTGCTATGCTAGAGCATGCCAAACACTAGAAGCAGATTGGCCCAAACTCCCAAGGAGCAACCTACCAATGGAGAGATCCGGGATGATCTCACTATGCTTGCCCAATTGGTGGCCAACCAAGTCAATCAAGGGGCCCAAGACCCTCATACTACTACCTAGGGAGCTAGGGTAAGAGACTTCATGAGGATGAATCCTTAGGTTTCTATGATTCAAAGTTGGATGAAGATCCACAAGAGTTCACTGATGAGGTTTACAAAATCTTATCTATTATGGGTGTTGGGCCGAATGAAAAGGCTGAGTTGGTGGTATACCAACTCAAAGGGTAGCTCAAATATAGTATGACCAATGGAAGGGTAAGAAGGGGATCGGTCATTTGGTGATTTATGAGTAGTTCAAATTCACTTTCCTTAATCGATTTTTCCCTCTTGAGCATAGGGAAGAAAAGTTGGTAGAGCTTATAAACTTGAAACAAGGTGCTTTGAGTGTGAGGAAGTATGCCCTTATATTTAATAAACTTTCAAAGTATGCTCCTCATTTGGTTGTCGATCCTAGATCTATGATGAATAAGTTTGTGATGGGGGTCTACGACTTGGTATTTGAATAATATTAGTTCGCCATGCTAATTAGTAACATGGACTTATCTCGGTTGATGACCTATGTCGAGAAAATAGAGGAGGAGAAATTGAGGAAGAGAAGGGGCATGAGGCCAACAGGGTGGATTTTACGGTAAATTCCAAAAGGGCGCTAGAATTCATCAAGACCAAGAGCTTTCTCATGCTACTAAGAGTGGGTTTTACAACGGCCTTCTTAGGCCTCAAGTTGGTGGTGTTGTGGCTCCTATTGATATGTTTCCTACATGTGGGAAGAGTCATAGAGGCTCGTGTTTAAAGGGTTCTAATGCATGCTATGATTGTGGGGAGCTTGGTCAAAAAAGGATAGATTGTCCAAGAAACCGTGGCAAGGGTTGGGGTACAAATGAGGTACCATTAGGTAGAGGTGATCCTCAAGGTGGTGCCATAAGGCATAATTAGTTTTATGCACTACATGGTGGCAAGGGGTTGGTGAGGTCCCCGATGGTGTTACCAATATCTTGGAAATCCTTAAATTTGATGTATATACTTTGATTGATCTAGGTGCTACCCTTTTCGTTGCTACCCTTTCAGTTAATAAAAAGTTCCATGTTGACCTCGTCAGATATTAGGAGCTTCTTGAGCCTAGTGGGTTATTATAGAAGGTTTGTGAATAGGTTCTCCTTCATTGCTTCCCCTTTGACAAAATTGACACAAAAGAAGGTTAAATTTTTGTGGACCGATAAGTGTGAGAGGATCTTCCAAACATTGAAAGACAAGCTTACGTCTGCTCCTATATTGTCATTTTCGAATAGGCTTAAGGGATTTGTAGTGTATTATGATGCTTCTCGAGTTTAGTTGGATTGTGTGTTAATGCAAAATGGAAAGCTCATAGCTTATGCTTCTAGACAACTCAATGTACAAGAGAGGAACAACCCAACCCATGATCTAGAGTTAGCCGCCATTATGTTTGCATTAAATATTTACCATAACTACTTGTATAGGGTATATGCGGATGTGTTCACCGATTATAAGAGCCTCCAATATGTCTTCACTCAAAGGGATCTCAACTTGAGGCAAAGGAGGTGGTTAGAACTTCTTAAAGACTGCAATATGAGTGTGCACTATTATTTGGGTAAGGCAAATATGGTGGCGGATGGTTTGAGTAGGCTTTCTATGGGTATCTTAGCCCATGTTGATTGTGGTGATAGGGCGATGGCTATTGAGGTGTACCGATTAGCTAGATTGGGGGTTAGGTTGGAAGAGTTTGGTGATTATGGTATGGTTGGTGTTGATGGGTCAAAGTCTTCATTGGTTGATGAGGTGATAGCAAAACAAGATCTTGACTCCTCTTTGCTTGAATTGAAGGCCTTAGTGGAAGAGGGAAATGTAGAGGCTTTCTCCCAAGGGGGAGATGATGCCTTTAAAGTACAAAGGTAGGTTATGTGTGGCTTATGTTGATCGTTTGAGGTTGAAGATTCTTTATGAGGCCCAAATTCTTCTTATTCTATCCACCTCAGTTCCACCAAAATGTATCGAGACTTAAGGTATGTATTGGTTGGGAGGCATAAAGAGGAACATTATTAAATTCATTTGTAGTTGAAAAAGTTGTCAACAAGTCAAAGCCCAACATCAAAGATCGGGTGGCCTAACCCAAGAAATAGAGATTCTCACTTGGAAGTGGGAAGTGATTATATTGATTCTATGGTTGTCTTGCTCAATACTAGGAAAGGATTTGATTCTATATGGGTAGTGGTTGATAGGATGATGAAATTGACTCACTTTCTATGGCTAAGACCACATTTGGGGATGACGAGAATGTAAGGTTGTACAGCCATGAGTTAGTAAGGTTGAATGTGGTTCTTTTGTCCATCCTATTGGATTATGATTCACAATTCACTTCACACTTATGGAGGTCTTTTCAAAGGGGTCTTGATAGAAAAGTTCACGTTAGTACAACCTTTCACCCCCAAACAGATGGCCATGCTGAAAGAACCATTCAAATACTTGAGGATATCTAAGGGTTTGTGTATTAAAGTTGAGGAATAGTTGGGATGACCATCTTCCTTTGATTGAGTTTTCCTATAACAATAACTATCACTCTAGCATCAGTATGGCTCTTTCTGAAGCTCTTTATAGCAGAAAATTTATTTCATCTCTTGGTTGGTTTGAGGATAGAGAGGTGGCTTTATTGGGACCAGGTGTAGTAATGGAGGCTCTTGAGAAGGTTAGGATGATTACCCAAAGGTTGAAGATGACCCAAAGTCATCAAAAATCCTATGCCGATGTGAGTTGAAGTGACCTTGAATTAGAAGTGGGTGATTGGGTTTATCTGAAAGGTTCTCTAATGAAAGGTGTGGCGTGCTTTGGTAAAAAGGGGAAGCTGAGTCCAAGATATGTTTTTCCTTATGAGGTCTTGAGGAGGGTTGGCAAAGTAGCTAATGAAGTGAAGTTTCCTAGTGAAGTGAATTTGATTCATCCGGTATTCCATATCTCTATGTTGAGAAAATGTGTTGATGGTCCTAATGCTATTATGTCTCTTGATGTTGTAGATGTTGTTGAGGATAAATTGACCTATGAGAAGGTTATTGTTCAAATTGTTTATAGGCAAGTGAAAAGATTGAGGAACAAGGAGGTAGCATCCATTAAGGTCCTTTGGAGAAACCAACAAATAGAAAGTGCTACATGGGAGGCTGAAGCGGACATGCAAAACTAGTAGCCTTATATTTCCTACTCCACTCAAGCCTAAGGTACCAATTATAAGTCCCCTATGTGAATTCAAGTCTTATGTTTCTACACGTATGTCATTCATATGCATTCATGCTTAACTGGAAAAATTTATGATGATTTGACACTTAGGTTAAGGTTTTGAAAATGGTATTTTAAATGTAATATTACATTCTTTTGGGGGATGATTTGCTTGTGATAAATCTTGCCTTGTACATCTCTTTTACATTTGGGGACGTATGTTCCCAAGAGGGAGATATAGAGACGACCCCCAAAAGTGCTCGAAAATGTGACATGGAATGCCCTAAAATTTATATTAAATATATCTTAAAATTTGTGTGTGATATTATAAATCTGACTTCATATTCTCATTTAGGGGGTCAAAATTAGGGGAGGAGGGTCTAACCCTGATTTAAGAGTAAACGATTAGTAATTTCGCGATAGCACCGTGACGCGCAGTGATCGCATGCATGTATTAGTATGACCTCGACTATAGGACTGCATTGCAGACCAAATGAGGACCAATGCATTTTGTTGCCAGTGATTTTTATCTCGGACCAAGACTTTTGGATCTTATGCCCATGTGTTCCCAAAAGTATTTTTACATAAACATAGCCTTATTTCACTCTCATATCATCCAAAATATTTCCTAATACTCACTCAAACACCTAGACATATTTTCACTGCAAAATTCAAGTCTCAAAACCCTCATCCAAAACTAAGGATTACCTTCAAGCTTTAAGCCTCCATTTTCAATCTTCATTAAGAGCTTCTTCAAAGCTAAGGTATATGGGTTTCAATCATTGGGTTCTTCCATCTATGGTGCCCTAATCTCCTTTTTCTCAATTTACACAATTTAAAGTTGATTTTAGAAATGGATTTACTAGTATCAACATGTCTATGAACTACGTTAAAGCTATGTAAAGTTGTGATTGTTTTGCTATGTTTTGAGCTATAAATCCTAGATTTATTATAAGATTTGATGAGGATTTTTGATGTCTATTGCTTGAGGGTGTTGCAATGTGTTGATTGGTGGTTTTAAAAAGGATTTTCTTTCATGATTTCATCTCTATATTTCATGGTTTTATACTAGCATTACACATCCTCTAGTGTTTGATAAAATATCCGGTTATGGTTTCTTGAAGATTTGAAGGTCCAAAGCATGAGAAATGATACGATTGCCCATAAAATGATAAAATCTATAAAAAGTGTTTTATTGGACCATGTCTAATTTAGGGGGGGGGTTCTAAACCTATATGGGGGTTTGTACTCATCAACCTAGGAAAGGGTTTATACTTCTCCACCTAGTGATGGGGCGGCATCATCACTAATCTAGATAAGGGTTTGTACTCATTAACCTAGGGAAAGGTTTGTACTTCTCCACCTAGGTGATGTGGCAGCATCATCACCAACCTAGTGAGGGGTTAGTATTCACCACCTAAGTGATGGGGCGATATCATCACTAACCTACCAAGGGGTTTTTACTTTGGAAATATATCTTGATCTTTTCTACACATATTATATTCTATATAGGGGTTTGTACATAAGCATGTTTTACTGATGCATTGGTCATACATGTCATATTATTTTATTATGCCTACTGCCTATTGTTATGCATTTTGAGTATGATGCCTATTTCTTGTGGCATTGCATCCTACATACTTAGCACACTCAAATGTACTAAACATGTTGTTGCCTTCATGATATCACCATGTTGGAATCGGTGCCCAAGTTTATCATCCTCTCCCAAGTGCCTAGTTTTATAATACTCAAGCTTGTGGTAAGTCCTCCACTACGGGGACCTTAGTCTATGTTGCTCTCATTATGTATTAAGATATTATTCTTTCATTTTTTTATCTTGACTATGAGGGCGAGCACAGTTGCTTTGTCTTAGCTCCTACTCTTATCTATGTATTAGAGGTATTTGTTGGACATGTTATCTATCTATGTTAAGAGCTTCGACTCTATTGTGATTGATGTCTATGATATGAGCTTGACTCTTGTACCTTGATTATGTTGTTGTACAAGCTTTTCCCTTAGTCCTGTTGCCCCCTATTCTCACTATTTTATGTTGTTTCTATTGCTTCCGCAATATAGGATTTGTAATGATATTCTAAGTAGCTTGCTTGGAGTCCCTTTGGGTTTCCCTTTAACGGTGTCACTTCTAGGCCCTAGGCTTGGGTCATGATAGAATATGAGAATTCCCTTGGCCTTGGTGAATCTAGCCACCCTTGGTACTTTGGAACTTACCATCAAAACCGGACCTCTTGGCCTCATGACACATTCTATTCCTCAATTTCACCCCCTCCAATCATTATGCATAAGTCCTCAAATGGGACAAATCCATGTCATTAATCAACATAGCGGCATACATTCTTCACTTACCAAATTAGAAACACCCATCCGAAACTTAATCATTCTAGACCTTGAGTCGGCAACCAATTGTGGGGCATATTTTAAGAGTTTATTGAACTTGAGGGCATACTCCCTCACACTCATAGATCTTTTCTTCAAGTTCATGAACTCCACCAATTTCACTTCCCTAAGTTCAAGAGGGAAGAACTGGTTAAGGAAAGCCACCTTAAAATCCTCCCATAGTATCACATTATTGTTCCCCTTCTCCTCCTTACCTTGAGCGTACCAAATTGAAGCCACCCCCTTAAATTGGTAAGACACCAATTCTGCCTTTTCTTTTGACCTCATATCCATAATCAAAAATACCTTATATACCTCATCGATGAATTATTGAGTATCCTCATCCACCCTAGACCCATTGAACTCTAATGGGTTCATACTCATGATGTCTCTCATCTGAGATACCAGAGTAGGGGCATGAGGACCTTGGGTCCCTATGTTGGCTTGATTATCCATAACTTAAGCTAACAAGGTGAGAGCATCCTGGAGTTCTCCATGAGTCGATTATTCCTCGGGTGTGCGGTCTCTTCTTTCTTATGTGTTAGGCATGTTCTAGCATAGAAAAACATTCATTAGGGGTGAAAACTCTTATCTTAACTTCTATAGCATGACATAAAGTAAGAAGAAGGGAAATATTTCTTAAAATATCTCATTGCCTCTTACTCATAGTTGTGGTGCACAATATAACCATGAACAAGACTATAATAGACGCGGTGTATTGGATGTTGAGGACCATTAACAAGCTACTGCTCTGATACCATATTTCTTATGACCCAAGCTTAGGGCCTAGATGTGACACGGTGCATGGGGAACTCCAAGGGACCCCAATCAAGCCTCTTAACATATCATTATACATTCTTGGTCGTAAAAGTTATAAAATAACAATCAAAGATAGAAATAGGGATAACTAGGGCTAAGGAACATCTTTCATAGCATAAAACATCATAGAGTCAAGAGAATAAAGGCTCATAACATCAATACATATCTTTTCCAGCAACACCTCCAAACATAGAACTTAGCAGGGGCCAAGACAAGCAACCAAGCTCACCCTCATAGTCAAGTATACAATAAATTGGACAAATAGTCTTTATAAATAGCAAAAGATCAAATTATTATCCCCAAAGTTGAGGACTCACCACTTGCTTTGTAGAGAAGTCTAACTATCCACGTGGAGGAGGAGGATCAAGTGGGGCTCCGGTTCCTATATGGTGATATTATGTAGGCATCGAGTATGCGTTAGTACATTTTAATATACTAATTATGTAGGACACACTACAATAATAGATAGGCAACATAGTCAAATGAATAATTAGGTAATAGATGAATATATAACAACATGACATGTATGAATGATACTTGAAGTCAACATGCTAGTATATAGAACATATTACAGTGTAAGAAGAGACCATCAATAGTAAATAAGGTATACCACCTACTTAGAGAGACGATTGAGGTACTAACCCCAATCAACATGGTTGCATGGGCATACTACCTCCCGAGCGAGGCAATTGAGGTGAAAATCCACCAAGAAGGTTGCACAAGCCTACTACCTCCCGAGCGAGGCAGTTGAGGTACAAACCACCCAACAAGTTTGAACGGGCCTACTACTTCCCAAGTAATGAAATTGAGGTACATAACCCCCAGCAAGGTAGTTCGGGCCTACTACCCCCAAAAAGAGGCAATTAAGGTACATACCCCTCAACAAGGTAGTTCGAGCTTGCTACCCCTAGAATGAGAACATTGATCACCTTCCAACACTATAGATACTGTCAATAAAATCAACATATACATACCATCCTTTCATCATCATAAAGTCATATAAGTCATAGGTGATGCAATAGAACATCAATAGATCAAGAACCCTAGATCTATCATTTTATCAAACAATTAGTGGGTGTCTAATGCTAGTATAAACCCACATAATTAAAAAGTGAAATCATGCAAAAAATCTTGAAGTAATTCGTATCACCAATACTTGGTAACATCATTATACAATATACATCAAAACCCTTCTTCAAATCTCAAGCTAGATCAAAGCTTCATAGCTCAAAACATGCCAAAACAATCATATTTTTACAAAATCCCAACATAGCTCATAGTCAAATTCATAATAGTAAACCTATCTGTAAAATCAACTTACAAACATGTATTTTAGGTAAAAAGAAAGCTTGGGCACCATTAGTAAAAAGACCCAATGGATGAAACTCACATACTTTGATTTTGGAAAATCCTTGAAGAGGATTGAAAATGGATACCTGAAGCTTGAATGAAAACCTTAATATCCACATTGAGTTTTGGAACTTGAATTTAGGGTAAAATATTTGTCTTAGTGCTTTAGTGAGTATTGGGGGATGTTTTATATGATATGAGGGTGAAATATAACTAAGTATAGGTATTTTGGGAGTACATAGGCCCAAGATCCAAAAGCCTTGGACCAAGATAATATCACTAGCAATAAAATACACATGCCCGCATCTGGTCTGTGGTGCAGACTTGTCACAAAGGTAACTTTTACACTAGTTCGCATCCTAGCCGAGTCGTACCAAGGATGCGAATCAATTCTAGATAAGCAAATTTTTGGAAATTGAAATTGTGGTTCATTTGCTTCAAAATCAGGATTAGACCCATTTTTCACTCAATTTGACCCCCCGATAAGGAATATGATGCATAATTTTTTATATCACGCATGGTTTTTCACATGCACGAAAATTTTGAGAAGGGCAATTCCGAAGCATATTTTTGGTCCTTTATTTGTGGTCATTTCAGATATATTATGCAAGTTGAATTATTCACAAGCATGTTTTATTACAAGCATTGATCAAACATGCCATATTGAGATTATATATCCATTCCTTATGATTATCTATTTCGATTATATTGGCTTATTTCTTTGTTGCATTGCACCCTATATACTTAGTATATTTAAACGTATTAATGGATCTCTATGCCTATATGATATTACCATATAGGGACCAAAGCTCCTCAATCATCCTCCACGTGGCTAGTTCGATACTTCAAAGAAAGCATTGGTGCGTCCTTAAATTCGAGGGCACTATCTATGTTACTCTTGCTATGTTGAGACTTCTTTAGATAGAACACTTATTTTCATGAGGGTGAGCTTGTGAAGTGTCTTGGCTTCTGCTCTATTCTAATTTAGAGGTATTGTTGGATACTATTTTATGTTATGTTATGAGCTTGTCTCTTTAATGCTTTTGTGAATATCAAAGCCTCCTCTTGGTCCCGCTTCCCTTTTTAATTATATCTTGTTGATGCTTATTTTTCTTCTGCAACCAAGGATTTGTGAATGATATATTAAGATGCTTGTTTGGGTCAGCTTCCCCATTCGCTATGTCACATCTAAGCCCTAAGTTTGGGTCGTGAAATACTCATCATACGACTCATAAATCAATCTAAGAGTTATACATAGTGTAATGAGGGTTTCGTGACAAATTCCAATAACTTAACATTCAGGAACCTTAGTTTATGAAAGGTTTTCTATGGCTCATAGAGTGCTCTGTAGCCCATAGATGGGTCTCATATACCCGTATGATCAGGATTTTAATAAGGGTAAATTTCACCTTTTGCTCTTTCTTCTAAGTCTAGATGACTTCATTTTGACCCCATCTATGTTCCTTATCAGCTTACATAACCCTAATATGTCTCATTCTTCCTCATTCCAAAAATCCTAAGTCTCTAAACTCTCTCAAACACTCTCAAGTTCCTTTAAGACTTCAAGAAAGAACTTGAAAGTTAGGGTTCTGAATTCCTCATCATCCTCCAAGGTTTTTCTATCACCTATCATCAAGGTATATGGATTTGATTATAGAAACCTTCCTTCCCACAAGTTCAACCAGTCCTCTTCTCAAAATACATGGGTTTCATGGACTATTTTATGCGTATTTATGAACTCTTGCTTATGATAATAGTATTTTGCATTGTACACATAACTGGTATTTGGGGTTCTTCAGGAAATGATGATTAGTCCTAACACATTGTTTGTGTTCTAATGATACTCAAACAAAAGTTTTACTGTATTACTGGTAAGTTAGTTTGGATAGCCTTGAGTAAGTTTATTTTACTCCTGTCATGTCTCATACTCATAAAATGCATGATTTTAACTATATGTATACCTACCATGTTTGACTATATTTAGTTGACAAGGATTATTATGTTGATGAAATATTATTACAAGACAAACATGTTATGATAAGTTATGGGCTCCACCATACTGCATCTAGACTTCAGACAGTTGTTTTAACCGTGTTAATAGTTCCATATTATTGGCTAATAGTGAATCAAAATAGATTTACCAATGAATCGCTCAATGTTATGGTTCATACTTATAATTTAGAATTTATACAGAAGTAATTTGCGAGACAATGCACCTCTCTTTCCTTCTTATAACAAAAAAGGGTGTAGTTGGTTGGTCCAGCCTATTCTTGAATTAAATAACCCCCACACACTCCATTTCCAAAAAAATCAAAAACACCAAGCACTATACATAGATTTATTAGATTTATTGCAAAAATATTGGTATTAAACCCTCAACTCCTGGCCATCTAAGCATGTATTAAACTCATAAAAAGCTTCAATGATTTGCAAGTTGAATATTGAGCTTTTTTACTATACTTTACAATCTTGTGGGTAAATAATGTCTACATGCAGGGGAAAGCATAATACTATTTTACCCTCATGTACAAACTCTCACTAGAAGGGGCAAGCATATTATAATTTCTACCCTTATGTGTAATATGATGCCTACTAGAAGTGGCAAGTTTATACATTATTTTAACCCTCTAGTACAAGGTATATACCATGTGTGCGGGAAAGTATCTGAATGAGCTACTCATTCCATGTTATCATGTTCTTACAAGTTATGCAAGTTATGATTAAACTTATGATTACTTCAAGTATTCCGTAGGACTAGACTTAGTACCAAAATGAGGCTTAAGGTAGGGGCTCGATCCAAAGAGTCCTTAAATAAAGTCTTGTCCTCTTAACTATATGCCACCATAGGTTTGTATTATTTTCCCAAATGTACTTTTACTAATAGATCCATCTAGGAAAGTTCTCCACTTAGTGGGGTTAAGTTAATTTTACCTTGGTAAATAGACAACTCCTTTATTCGGTATGGAGTGAACATCAGGATTTCAAGTAGTAAATCGGTTGGTCTTATATGTTGGTTAGATTCTCTCCTACATATGTATAATATATTATGCAAGTTTGAATATCTTCATGCATGTTTTAATTCAAGCATTGATTATAAATGTCATATTGAACTTATGTGTATTGATTCTAATTATGTATCATGATTATTATCCCTTATGTTCCTTGTTTCGATGCATCCCCCATACTTAGTATATTCCAAGAAATAACACATATTTTTGCCAACATGATCTCACCATGTAAGGACCGGTGCTCCTACTCATCTTCCTCCTCCATGTGGTTAGCCGGATCATTGAAGATCATTGTTCGTGAATCCTCCACTTCAGGGACAACATCCACTTTATTGTCATGCTTTTATTAAGACTTATTTATTAGACTTTCTTTTATCTTTTAAGGGTGAGTTTTGGAGATGTCTTGGCCCCCGTTACACTCATACTAGATGTGTTGTTAGATATGGATGTTTTGTATTGAGATTGACTTATATTATCCTTATGTATGGGGAAGATTTCCTTTATTCCCATTTCCTTTAGATACTATGTGATATGTACCCCTTTCTCTTTCATGTTTCTGCTAAGCCAAGGATGTTCCATTACGCTTACAAGGGCTGCACAGGAATTCACTTTGGGTCCCCATTCACCATGTCATGTCTAGGCTCTAAGCTTGGATCGTGACAAAGACTCTTCAATGTGAGATGGTTGAAGTGTCTCATAACTACAGTGCAATCCTAACACAAAAGCTGGTGACAGAGAAGGCAGACATAGGGGCATTCACCATTCCATGCACAATAGGAGCCTCAAAGTTCAGTAGATCTCTTTGTGATTTAGGGGCAAGCATAAACCTCATGCCCCTAGATATTTTTTAGGAGTTATGTTTGGAAACCCCTTCATCAACTACAATACAGTTGCTCATGGTTAATAGGTCTATCAAAAAATCAATTGGAATTCTATACGATGTCTTAGTGAAGTTGGATAAATTTATCCTTCAGATAGATTTTGTAATTTTGGATTGCGAGGTGGATACCAATGTGCCTATCATTTGGGGAGTCCATTCATAACCACCTAGCAAGTTGTGGTTGATGTGGAAAGTGGACACTTGAAATTTAGAGTGAATCATAAGGGTTGTTTTAAACATTTGTAAAGCTTTGAAACTGTGACATGATTCAGGGGTATTGTATATTATAGGCCAGTCGGCAATAACTTGGAGTGAAGAAGAATGATGTCATGCCACGATGTTAACTAAGGTACTTCTTGGGAAGCAACCGAAGTTGAAAATGGAAACCTAGTAGAACTACTTGATGCATCGCGAAGCCTATGGACAATGAGCAATTTGATTGCATTTTTTGTTGAGTAGTGACCCTGGAAGTGCTGTAAATTTGGTGAACCAAAGGTCTAATAGGTGAATTGTTGATCCCAGTTGGCTCTGGTGAGGTTCACAACACTTTAGGGTAGAAAGCAAGGTACACTCATTGTGAAAAAGGGTGGTCCCTAGCATATTTGATGCAGTGCCAAGTGTTCTAGGTGGTATGGTTTGGAAGTGCTAAATATACACGCTCACTGACCTACATAAAGATTTTCAAATGCGTTAGCCCTTTCACTTCCTACCTTTCCTCCTTTTCTCTTCCCTCGCATGCTAATAGCCTCTTCTCTTATTTTCTTAGAAAAGTTTCACCAAGAATTTAGGAATAATCATCAAGGGAATCACCAATTATTTTTATTATGTCTCATTGTTGAACAAGTATTATTTCCATGTCTTATTCTAGTGCTTTGAAGAATCAATTATTTATGAGGTTGATCAGGTCTTCTAATTTGAAAACCATCCTTTGTACTTTGAAATTCTTGAGAGATGCTTGTGGGTTGGAGTTTAGAGTTCCCTTTGAAGCATGTATTGCATGTTTGTATGATTTATTTTAGGTTTTTATATCTCTTTATTAATGTTGAATTGGGGAAATGAATGAGTTGGGTTAGAGTCATGAATGGAAGTTTTTTCTTATTCATTGTTGATTAGTTTGTGGGTTTGACACTGAATCATTTGCTTAAATAGATGCTTTGTTGCACTTAACTGAAAATAGGCCATGATCACATGAATGTATTCTCATAATGTTCTTGCATGTTGGATTGACTATTTCTATAGGCTATGTATGAAGTCTGAGTAATTCCTAGTCACTTTTAAGTGATTGATCTTGTCTATGATACATTTGGTGACATTATTCTTAAGGGTAAGACATCGTTTGATTGACTGCACAGCCATTAAAACGATTTGATAGTTGTAGTAAGTAGTTAAGATTGTATTGATGTGTTGTGATGTGGTAGTTTGTGCAATTCATCCATGTGATCAGTGAAAATTGGCAAAGATTTGGTGAATGGATGAGGGGCTTTGCGAGTCACAGAAACAAATAGTTATTTTGACTACCTAAGTGCACACAGCGATGCACCCAACTGACGCGTACACCGCCTTAATTAGTTGTTTGTCTTGAATTACGGCTGCAATTTTTAGTGATGAACTCTCTTTATCATCAAATCAAATTGACGCATCACATATGGAGCATGAGTATTGCTAAAAGTAGCAGTGAGTCCATGTCTGAAATCTATGCAAAATTGTGATAATTTGTTTAATCGCTGAATCAACATGGCGATTCACCAAGTATGATTTGTGGTCCAATTGACCAGTTTGTTTTGAATATCTTTCATAGGATTAAATATTGTGCCTAATTGTTTGTCAATGCTTATCACAAGAATGTTGAAGTGTGTTATGCAGAATGACTAGTAAAAGCAAGGCCTAGCCAAATCCACAAGGTCTTCACCTTGCCAAGATAGTCTAGCCGAAAGAGGCATAAATGTGAGTCCAGAACTAAGGCTCTACATGATGCTATCTCACATACCTCTCAAAAAACTCATGAAGCCACAACCCCAAAATTCTTAAACAGGCGCACGGCTGAAGTGCACAAGACAATCTTGGAGGAAAAATAGCTATACAAAGAAGAATTGACTGATCGATACCTAGAGGTTTCGGAAGTTCTTAACTTCCATAACTTTCATAGAATTACAAAACCTAGAGACCCATATATGCCTACTTGAGCATGAATTATATGAAGCCTATGGCGAAGCTGGTCCAAAGATCAAAGGTAGCATACTAATGATGTGCTGCTAAAATACAACACTTTTGATGCTTAAAACTTGGAATTTTGTGGGTTCTCAATGTGATGTTAGTTGGTTTTATGTGTTTTTGTCTTTATATTTGCACGATTACATGTTGGCCTTGTTTTTGGCCAAAATTGCAAAAGTTTGTGATTTTTGCCATCATAGGAGACCCTTTAAGTGTCGTACACCACTCTATGAGCCGTAGGGAGGTTTCATGAACAATTATATTGAGGGAGTTTTTTGAAGTTTATTCTACATACACGCAAATGAGCCGTAAAAGGTTTCACAAGTCGTAGATGATGGCTCGTACCCTAAGGATCGGAGATTGGCATATTCTGAAGTTTCATCAGATGAAACCCCCTTTACGAGTTGTAAATCATATTACGAGTCATGGAGGGGTGTCATAGAGTAGAAGTCCAAATTTACAATAGGTGAGTATGAGACACCAATTCAGGTCGTGTAATGCAATACAGCCCGTAAATTCCTTTCGTATGGTGTGCTGAGCAATTCTCCTATTTTGTTTAGGACTTATACATTACTTATTATAAATACATTTTTAGATTATTTTTCAAAAGTTTTTTTCCTATGTCACGACCAAGACTAGGGCCTAGATGTGACCGATGAATGGGGAACTCGAAGGGACCCCAAAAAAGTTTATTGCTTATCATTACATATCCTTCATCACAAAAGCAATAAAAATGACATTGAGAAATAAGCATAAGCAAGGGAATAGGGACTAAGGGTAGATTCATATTATAACATCAAGAAATAAGAGAGTCAAGTCTCATAGCTTAGATACATATCATGTCCAATAAGAGCGGGGGCCAAGACAAAGCAATCGGGCTCACCCTCATAGTCAATACATGAGTCAAAAGAGAAAGTCTTAATACATAGCAAGAGATCATAAGTAAGGTCCCAGAATGGAGGACTCACCAACAAGTACCTATTCTAGGCCTAATGAACAACTTCTCCAATAAGTCCGTTAATTGCTCTTTCAACTCCTTCAACTCCAACAGGGCTATACAGTAAGGGGGAAGAGAAATGGGTTGAGTATGAGGGAGGAGGTCTATGCAATAGTCTATTTTCCTTTCTGGAGGAACATAGGGAAGGTCATTTGGGAAGACATCAAGAAACAAATTTACAACCACAACCAACTTTGTGTGAAGGACTTTAGACTCCATATCCCTAACCCTTACAAGATAAAGACAACCCTTAGAGATCAGACTACGACCTTTGATGGAAGAGATGAATCTACCCTTGATCCCCACATCTTGACTTTCCTACTGAAGGACGGGTTCATTTGAAAATTAGAATTTTACCCCATGGGTTCTACAATCAATAAAAGCATAGTATGCATGCAACCAATCCATCCTAAGAATAATATCAAAATCAACCATGTCTAACTCAAGAAGATCACAAAGTAAGGTTTTATGCAAAATGCAAATAGGACAATTTTTATAAACTCTTCTAGCAACAATAGATGCATTAATAGTAGTAGAGACATCACATGACTCATGCAACAACTCGAGCTCAACATGGAACTTTTGGGCAATAAAAGGGGTAGCGAAAGAAAGAGCGACACTTGGATCAATCAATGCATGCACATCAAATTCAAAGATTTTTAACATATCAGTAATAACATTGGGGACTTCATCAACCCCTTGCCTCCCATGCAAAGCATAGAACTGGGTATGCCTTGGGGAACCATCTTGTCAGCCATCTCTCCCTAATGGGACAACATTAGCACATTGTGGAAGAGCCTCCTTCCACTTGTTGCAATTTTTAGGGCAATCTATCGCCTTATGTCCTATCTCCCCACAACCTTAACAAGCACTAGTATTCTTCAAACATGGGCCACCATGACCCTTACCACACTTCATACACAGATCAATAGGAGCTGCACCCCTAACATCTTAGGCTCTTGGAAGATCATTTTCAACCCTCTTATCAAATGCATGAGTAGGCCTTTTGACTTGATAGAACCGGCCACTCCTTTGGAACTTACTCTCAAAGAGGGCCTTCTTGGCCTCATGCCCCCTTATCTTCCTTAATTTTTCCTATTCCATTTGATCAGCATAGGTCATCTAACATGACAAGTTCATATCACTAATCAACATGACGGACCAGCATTCTTCACTAACCAAGTCAGAGACTCCCATAACAAATTTTTTCATCCTCGACCTTGGGTCGACAATCAAGTGAGGAGCAAATTTTGAAAGTTGGGTGAACTTGAGGCATACTCCCTCACACTCATGGACCTTTATCTCAAATTTATATATTCCACCAACTTAGCTTCCCTAAGTTCAAGGGGAATGAACCGATTAAGGAAGGCCATTTGTCCTCCCAAAGCACCACATAGTTGACTCCCCTTTCCTCCTTACATTGGTTGTACCATATTTGTGCTACCATTTTTATGCTACCCCGAGAGGCTAGTGTAGGAACATGAGGGGCTTGGGCCCCTTGGTTGGCTTGACTAGCCACCACTTGTGCTAGCAAGGTGAGAGCATCCCTAAGCTATCCATCACATAGTTGATCCTTGGGCATGCAGGCCCGTCTTCCCCTCGTATTGGGCATGATCTAGCATAGCAAAGAACAATTGTTAGAGGGGAAAAACTTATTTCAACTCTATAGCATGACTTAGAACATGAACAAGGAAAACATTTCCTAAAATGTTTCATAGCCTCCTACTAATAGTTATGGTGCACAACATAACCATGGATAAGACTCTAATCTATGCTATGTGTTGGACTCTGAGGATCTAACAATCTAGTACTCTAATACCATCTTTGTAACAACCAAGCCTAGGGCCTAGACGTGACTGTTGTATGAAGATCCTGAAGGGACCCTAAATAAGTGTCATAGCTTATCATTAGACATCCTTGACCGTAGAAGTAATAAAAATGACATTAAGAAATAAGCATAAGCAAGGGAATAGGGACTAAGGGTAACTTCATATCATTACATCAAGAAACGAGAGAGTAAAGGCTCAAAGCTTAGATACATATCATGTCCAAGAATACCTCTACTATATAGATAAGAATGGGGCCCAAGACAAAGCAACCAGACTCACCCTTA
Source organism: Solanum sejunctum (assembly GCA_025642045.1). NCBI lineage: Eukaryota > Viridiplantae > Streptophyta > Magnoliopsida > Solanales > Solanaceae > Solanum > Solanum sejunctum. The sequence goes on from JAOTQJ010153013.1 coordinate 21,091, forward strand.
TAGTCAATGCATATGCCAAGAGATAAAGTCTTAATACATATGAAGAGATCATAAGTAATGTCCTCGGAATGGAGGACTCACCAACAAGCTTCATAAAAGTCATACTAGCCACATGGAGGAGGAGGATCAAGTAGTACACTGGTACCTACATGGTGACACCATGTATGCATAAAGTATGGGTTAGTACATTTGAATGTACTAAGTATGTAGGATGCAATGCAACAAGAGCTAGACATCATAGGCAAAATGCATATTCATAATCAATGAATAGCATACTAACAATATGACATGTACGAATAATACTTGGAGTAAAGCCATGCCTATATAGATCATAAATTGAGCTTAAGGAGTGACCATTTTAGTGCAGGCCAAGGACAACCACCCCTTGGATAGGCGCATGATGTACTAAACCCTTCATGAGGTTGATGGAGTACAAAACCCCTATCAAGGTTGACGGAGTACAAACACCCATCAAGATTGACAACGTACAAGCTCCCCTATCAACATGGATAGGTACCAACCCCTAACAAGGTTACATGAGCCTACCACCCCTCGAGGTAGGCGACCAAGGTACCAACCCCTCAATAACTTACGCGAGCCTACAACTCCTTGAGCTAGGCTTTGTTATCCCCAACACTATATATAGATAATATCATATATACATACACTCCTTTCATCACCATTTCATCATTATATAGTCATTCATCTCATAAAATTTGCATTGGACCTTCAATTCATGAAGAATCCACAAACGGATATTTTATCAAACACTTAGATGGTTTTTAATGCTAGTGTAAAACCATGCAATTCAAGAGTGAAATCACACTAGAAAAATTAGTGTAAAGCCATAAATAGATACTTGATAACATGTTTAAACAATATACATCAAGACCCTTCATTATTTCTCACAATAGACCTTTTATTAATAACTATAAACATAGTAAAATTGTCACAATTTCATAAGCCCAACATAATGTGTAGTGATTTTAATAATAAATAAGACCCAAGAGTATATCATCCTTAAATCAGGCAAATTAGGGTAAAAGGAGCTTGGGCATCATGGGTGAACATAACTCATCAAAGAAACCCACATACCTTAGCTTTGGAGATGAATTTGATGAAGATTAAACATGGAGACTTGAAGTTTGTGTGCAATCATTATGAATCTAAAAATGGTTTGAAACTCGATGTTAGGAGTAAAATATTTGTCTAAGTGTTTTATGAAAAGATCTCTAAAAATCATCACTTTGAAAACTACAATTGCTAACCTTTTGCTCTTAAATCGGGGTTAGACCCATCTTCCATTGAAAATGACCCCTTTACAAGAATATGAATTCAAATTTTTGATATCACACATAATTTTGAGATATATCAAAATTATGATTTTGGGCACTTCCAAGGCACATTTTTGGGCACGTTTTGGGGTCATTTCATCCTAGTACTCAGAGAACTCATTAATTAGGGTGAGAAAATTGTATGATCATATTGGAGAGTCTTTAAGAACACTTGTGTTTGAATTTCATCTTTAAGCTTGTGATTCTTATTGAAGTTGCATTTGCTTTTTCTTAATTCTATTATGTAAGTGTTCAATTATATTTTCTCAACTTATAATTCTTATATCTACACATAGCATGAGTAGTTAAATCCACAACTAGGGTTGTAGGAACAATGAAAATCTAACAAAATAAATTGAATAAGTCATGATTTTTGGAAGTTGTATATACATGAAATATTAACTATTTTCCTATTGAATATTTTCTGATGGTGGTCAACATTAGACCCTGCCTAGTGTTACTGACAGGACAAAGATATAAATGAATAGAAAAAGATATTAATTAACAGGATTTGATTGATATATTTATCTTATCAATAAAACAGGGCCAAGGGAAGGTTGTACTAAGACTGATAGGTAAGGGTTAGTAATGCACATTATGGAGATAGGCCAAGTTGCATAGCTAAATTCACCTCTCATATTTAACGAAAGGTCTTGGTGAACAACACTTACCATCTTGTATGTTACACACTAGAAAAGATTTTGGTTATTCGCTGATACTGATTTGGGGAATCACGTGGAACACAGTACCATAGTTTCTCTCGATATGAACTTCTCTCTTGTGATAGTTAATTTGGTTATATTTTTGATTGATTATTGCAACCCCCCCATTTGGCGAAGTTAGTTGGTTAATCATTCGAGTTTCAATTAGTTCTTGAGTATACTTACTCCCTGTGGGTTTGACCCAACCCTATGTTAAGTTCTATTTCTTGATAGCGATTGCTTTATCCTATAAAAAGGAGGTATAACTTGGGTGACATCAAGATTTTGGAGCCATTACTTGGGAATACGACTAGACATAGTGAATTCATAAGTAATTCGAGTGTCAATCCTTAGTTCACTAATTTTATTTTTGTTTGTTGTTTTTGTTCTTTTCCAAGGTGTAAATGTAATGTATTCCCCAAACATAGAGTCAGAACATTGAGAAGAATGACCAAAGACAACGCTAATAATATGAATAATGCATCTCTGAATAGGAGTAATAATAAGTTTTTTGAGAATAAGAACGCACCTCCTCTGGAGGATATTACTCCACAACCTTAAGATTTTAATGCCAATGCTTACTAGTAGACTCAATACAGAATGAATCATATTGCTATGGAGGTAATTAGAGCTATTGTGTTGCCACGACTACCGGCAGAAATATGTTCATAATCTCGAGTTGGCTACTTGATGTTCATGCTTTAACAGTAAAATAGTCAGAGTTATTTATAAACCTAACAGAAGATTAGAGTCTAACAACATGACTTTAATTAGAAATTCGCAAGCAGGACAATAACTTAGGTTCTTTCAGCCCTCTTGTGAAGGTGAATGTCAAATTTCACCATGGTTCTTGGTCAACAACCATGATGTACCAACTAACCGTTATCCATTGTCCTAGTCAACCTCCCCGTAGTCAAGTTTGGTTGGTTAAATGAGAACACATTAATTGAATCTTATCATCTAATTTCTATTTTCCTATTCATCATTACCTTGGTGGGGACCATGATAGTAGGTGGTATTTGGTGTTTGCCACCACCAAACAACAATCAAAGCGAAGGAAAATAAACAATACATACAAAAATCCAACTAAAGAAATGCACAAAGTCTAGGTTATTTCAAGTTAACTACTCATGGTTCCCACAACCCTAGCTTTTGGGTGCTTAGCTATTCATGGCTAAGGCAAACTCAACAACAATGAATATAAGAGACATAGTTGAGAGATTATCCAAAATAATGAAGATCAAATACACCTTCAAGTTGAAAACCACAAGCTTGGATTAATGGACGATGAGTAAAATGTGGTTTTTTAATCCCCACAAATGGAAATCTACACTAAACCCTATAAATGTTCTTAGAATATTCAAGAGAGAATACTCAAAGTTGTGAATATGAAAAATGTTCAAAGTCAGCTTCTAAAACCCTAACATTAACTATTTATACTATTTAGAAAATCAATCTAAAAGATAAATAGAAAATACATCTAGCAGCAATTACGTCTTGCAGATACGACTTATAGGGTTCCCTATGAGTCATAATTGGGGTTTTGTAGTCAGCACTGGCATTTTGGGCATGGCTGCGATGACCCTATATTACAAGTCGTAGTTTGGGCTACGACTCATATGCTCCTCTTATAGTTTAGGCCTGCAATTTTTGGTCTAATTTCTTGAACTCTCTGAAATTTGGTACGATCCCCACCTATACTAGTCGTAGAGAGATCTACAACTCATAGGGTGGCCTCATATGGTTGACCTATACTTGCTACAAATGGCATCCTACGACTCATAGCATGATCTATGACTTGTAGGGTGGCTCGTAGGACCTGACTTGATCAAAATCTACACTTTTCTTCTCAAAATCATGCCCACCTATACTTTCTGCACAACTAACACAAAAATTCATAAAAACCATGAATAGCCACATTAAGAACTTGCAAATCCCTTGTTTTAGGCATCAAATGTGTTGTATTTTTGTAGTACATCAATACCCTGAACTTAGAACCATTACATGTTCTCAAGCATCGACTTGATCTAAGTAGACAAGGAGAAATACATAACAATTACTCTAATATCATATATATCACTTAACTCTAATTCAGGTACCCAACTCTTATTTTCAAAACCTAATTACAAAGCTACCAAGCAAATCCAAACACAATGATGTATCTGGAAATCCAACTATGACAAGTGAAGGTGTATCGACAATCCATAATCACTAAATGAGTCATATGTCAATCATGCAATGCAAGTGCCCTCACAGAAAAGAAGTCTCTCTATTTCACTCAAAAAGCGATCAAACTTTAGGGACTGTGCAAGAGTTCTCACTCTTATAAATGAAATTCATCCATGATAACTAACACCATAGACTTTCCCCTATACTCAAACTCTGGACTGTTGACTAGTTGAATTTGGTTCACTTTAGGACTTAGTAGGCTTGTAATATAGGCTCATGGGGCTTTGAATATGGCATTTTAGGTAGGTATTGACTAAAAACTATCCTTGAACCACATTTTTAACACTCTTACCTCCATAACTCAATGATTTTTCTCTATATCCTCCCTCAGTCTTCCTTTTCAAGCATTGCCGAGTGCTTTCTTTTCCTTTTTTAGATATGCCTTACTTCTAAACTAATTTTGCTATTCTTCTTCAATCCTAGACAACTTTTCTTTTCTTTTTGTCACCTAGTACATGATTTGTCTTTTCTTTCTTTCTTTCTTTCCCAACTAACAATCTCATTTTCATTACTTTACCACAATAAAGGTCACCCTCAACTTAGGATTTTAGCCTCAATCAAGGTTCATATGTTCAAAGATAGACCAAAGACAATATCAAGGTGTTTCATGAAACAAGACAAAACAAGGCTAGGCTAGTTAGGTGTCAAGGAAGAATAGGTACATGAAAAGCTCATGCATCTAGAACACGGGATCAACAATCACATTTGGTAGGTCATTTGGGCAAAATTCAGCTCAGTAAAAGAACAATGGCCTATGGTCCTTTCCCAATCAACCACATCTCTAGTCCAATCATAGAGTAACAAGCCAAGTTCTGAGTCAATACACCATGCATAAATACGATAAAATAAGCTCACACACACATTGCATCGCATACACAATCAACGTAGACTCACAAGTCATGGTTCAAGCATTAACTTGATTTCTTCATATTAGAACAAACATTGTCAAATAAACATATGTAAGATTGCAATGATCACCAATAATCTTAAAAAAAATTTAGGGTACCCAATATTCAAAATATTCATAAAACACTTCAAGACTATATATATGCCAAAAGATAATGACTACTATATATCTACAAATTATCTACACTACCTAAACATGTCGATTCAACAAAAACTAAAAAGAAACATGGCAAGAAAACCCTGGGATCAAAAATAGGGGAAGTTATGGAGTCAAGGTTACTCAGACTTCACCTTAATGCATAACTTCCCACACCTTACCAAAAGAAGATACTTTGTCCTTGAAGTAAACATAAATCAATAATAAGAGAAACAAGGGGCATACCTTGGGTTGCCACCCAAGAAGCGCCGGATTTAGTGTTGCGACACAACAATATAAACTTAAGTTCTCATGTGCTCTCAACCTGATCTCATCAAGTTCATTAATTTGCATTAGCCTAGATGTTATTGCTTCATTCCAATCT
>JAOTQJ010153049.1:0-30891 GCA_025642045.1 Solanum sejunctum
AAGAAGAATATTAGAGATTCAATACATGAACAATAAATCGGTCATATTATTTCAATGTGATTGGATTGAAGTTCCTCATCAAGGTCGTAGTCAAAGTAGAGGTTACAAGAAGGATGAGTATGGATTTGTTTGCATAGAATTAACACAACTTCATTGGACAAGCGATCCATTCATTCTAGGCTCACATGCTCAGCTAGTCTATTATGTTAAACATGGTCAAAGTGAGAATTGGCATGCAGTGATAAGGGTACGACCACAACATTTGTATGATCTTCCCGAACAAATTAATGAAATGGAACTGTATCACCTTAATGAGTTAGTTGAAAGAGGAGAAGTGAATCCACAAGTAGAGTTGGAAAATGATAACATCAAAATACAAAGAGAAGATATTGATGGAGTGAGTGTTGAAGCACCTTCTCTTAATAACGAGAAAGAAGTAGGCTTAGTAGTTGTAGATGAGTCTGATCATGGATGACTTTAGTGATTATGTAGATGAAGATACTAGTGAATATGATGAGTTTAGGATGATGATTGGTTATGATTTTCAACTCGTCATCAACAGAAATTTTCTTTTCTGAATCACCTTTTTCGGAGAAGTTTTATTTTTTATCACCTTGTCAATTTTATTTCTTTTTACTTTTGTTGAGAAACTTTATTTATTTCTATTAATTTTTGAGAATTTATCTTGATATCTGTAATATATTGCAATGAATCATATAGTAGGATTCCACTGGATTTTGTTTGGTTGTTGTTAATGTTGTTGTAGTCAATTATGATGACAAATACGAATATTTCTAATGATAGAGAAGTTGTTGACGTAACTACAATCCCACCTCCAGGTAAGTTCATCATTTGTCGAATTGTATCTCTTCAAAATTTATAAATAATACTTATTTTATTTTATACATTTAAATGTCTTTATGTATTGTTAAAGCAAAAAGAGAAAGGGGAGAGGAAAGACAACCGGACTTTCAACGCAAAAGAAACGCAAGGAAAATGAGAACGGAAATCTAAAGGTGGTTATCCCACCAAGTATATACTTAATACTTTCAAACATACTAACGTATACTATATGACTACATGATATCTCCATGTAGGGAACTGGAGCTCCTATTGATTCTCCTCATGGCTAGACGAATTGTTCAAGTTAGCTTATGGTGAGTCCTCATGTCCGGGGACAATATCTATCTTCTCTAAGCTTATATTTGGACTATATTTTGCATGTTTGGATTATATATTGTCATTATTATGAGGGTGAGCTCGGTTGATTTTCTTGGCCCCTACTCTTATCTATGTAGTAGAGGTGTTGTTGCACATGATGTGTATCTATGCTATGAGCTTTGATTCTCTCATGATTCCTGTTGCCTTTGATATGAAAGATATACTCTTTAGTCCCAATTCCCCTTGTTTATATTTATCTCTTGTTGTCATTTTAAATACTTCGCAACCAAGGATGTGTAATAATATGCCATGAGGCTTGTTTGGGATTCCTTCGGGTTCACCATTCGCCGGTCACATTTAGACCCTAGGCTTGGGTCATGCCAATTGTAATTTCCCAACTTTGCTGAATATCAGTGTCAATTCCTTACATTTTGCTTTTCAAGATTTAACCTACGTACTCTATTCCATCATATTGACATGAGAATAATTGCAACTTATAATAATTTTCATATAGTTTTAAATATGGAGTTAATCCCATCCAATTTAGCTTCTAAGATTAGCCAAATCAACTCTCGATAAACAAAAAGTTCCACATATGTTGGAATGGAGAAAATAGTATTTTTGTGAAATTTGTAAATTAGATTGTATAGAAGTACTGTATAATTATCTTGCTGTTGCAGGAAATTACTAATGGTATGGAACCTTTGCCTGATATGTCAATAGGATGAGACAAGATAATAGAGGCCTAGCATGTGGATCTGGGTCTTATTTTCTCCTTCTCTTTATCTACTTCACTCATTTTAGAGGTATGTGGATCATATTTGTTCTTCATTTTCTATGATCAACAATAGAAACCAACACTAATGAGGTATTCAAAAATATATTTAATCTATCAGTTCCTTCACAAGGAATTCTTCCAGAAGTTGAACAATTAGCAAGACTATTATCATCCATAGATATGTTTATAAACCGAACTTCAAAACTCTTTCTTGTAAGTGATAGCTAGCCCCAAATATATATTTGATTAATTACTTTCCAATTCTTCTAAAAGTTGAAGTGTTAAGCAATTCTGTCAACTTTGAAGAGGATTTGCTTCAGAATCTGAAAATGGATGATCTGATGGTGGATCACAGTACAATGTTGGCAATCCAAATAATGTTTAACTATATTGACATATATTTTCTTGAATTTCAAGATTATTCAGAGAAGAAGTTCTTTTTCTGTTGAAGTCCTAACTGAGAGTTTCCAAAATTTCTCTTTCAATATCAATATGAGCAAGCTTTTGCAAATATTGGACAACAAAACAAGACTGAACTTACTGACGTGCATGGTGAATTCAAATAACATATTCCTGTTGATATTTCAGTTCCACTGCCAACTTGCTTCATACCAAAATAATAGTTTGACTTGCTCTTTAATTTTATATTGTTATAGTAATTTATCCAAAAATATTAATGTGAAATTTTAACGGGCGCAAGAAAATATCTTTCTTTTCTAGTCAGGACAAGGATAATGAGACATATAGAAAATCCCTAATATAAATGAATCCATGAAGGCACCAAGATTTCTAATATGAAAAAATCTGTAATATGAATGTTGAATATTCTAATTAGTTATTGTTCTATGGCAAAGAATGTTCAGCTGATGCAAAGAGGAGAACTAAGTTCAATTTAGTAACTACAAGGGAAATTTTAAAATTCAAAATAGAAAGCATTAGCTTTTGTTAAAAAAAAAATCAAAATCTTTTCTTGATATGTTATAATTTTAATTTATTATTGTAAAGGAGAAGAAAATAACATAAACTCATTGAGTCCTAGTCAAGATGAATTTATTCTCAATGGTGATATCCACCTCGAAGAAACTACTACTCCTTGAGCAACTATAGAGAATAAGACCGAGAATAGGGGGAAGGGTGTTTCTTCAGGACCTTCAACTGTAGAATATAGAAGTGCTCATGAATCATCTATCGACGTAAGTTAATCATAATCTTTATCCTAGAATCTGAAATGTGATTGTCCTGAAACATGCACAGACCTTGAATTTTACTTACAATCCTCTTGGATCTGCCCACATATTTGATTAAACCACATCTTTGGTTAAATTATTTTGGAAAGTTGAAGAGAATGAATAGGAAAAGGAGTATATTCTTCTACTAGTATATTGTTATGTTTTCCATTACTATATATTGATCACAGTAATTAGGATTTATGCTTCGAATATTTTGTTACATTTCTTATGTTATGGACCATTAGTTTATCTTGTAAAGGTGTCTACTTGACAAGTGATGATACATTTGAGGAGCTATAAATGAATCAAAAAATTACTATATGTGAATTATGTTGGAAATTCTTGCGGAAAATACTTCATCATCACGAACACGAACACTTCATTACGAGCACCAACACTTCATCATGAGCGTAGACACTTCATCATGAACATTTGTAAGATATTGACTTAGCTTGAGGTGCATCCCCAGGATTCAACAAGTTCTTCTAGTATAAAAATAGGAGCTAGAATGTAACAAAGACATTAAAGTATAAATCCAACCAAAAAAACTAATTATTAAGAAAAAGCAAAATACTTTCCCTGTTTTCATTCATTTTCTAAAGTAGAATATATCAAAATAATATAGGATCAAGCCTCCACAGGTTTTAGAATATAATAAAAGGTTACTGATTAGTGACTAATTAAGAGGAATAAAGTCCAAGTAACAAATTTGTTACAATTAGAAAAGTTACTGTTATATACATTATTATAGGGAAAAAGTCAAATAAGACTATTAAGGACATTTAATAGTCCTTACAAATATATTAGAATATATACATATTAAATATTATAATAGAAAGAAAAACACTCATATGAATAATTTAGACACTTGAATAAATATTTCCTTTTGAGATACTAAATAGTTTTTCCAACAAGAATTTCAAGGGTGAACTTTTACTGAAAATGAAGATTGTGTAAAACTTTAGCATTTTGGAAGGGCTTGTAGTACAAGAGAATTTGTGAAATGCGTGGAGGAGTCAAGGTTCATCAAGATCTCCTTGAGAATATAAATCAAAGAGCGTAAAATAGATACAGTATGGAACAAGTCTGAGTAGATTTTTAATAGCAATATACCTATTTTTCGTATTATAGTTAACAAGACCTCTCAAGGAAATCTTTTGTAATAGCTTCTCAAAAATTACATAAAATGTTTGATAAAGAAATTTCATTTGACTAACCTTAAAACTGAGAATATTTTCAATGCGAGGGAGTACACACAGTAAACAAAATTCGAAAAGGAGAAATGGGTAAATATTTGCGAGGAACAGTTTGGTACACATAATTTTTTTGTAAGAATATTGTCTTCAAAAAGTTAATTATCTGCTTTTGCGTCTTCATAGAAGAATAAATTTGTAATTTTCTTTTTTCACAGCAAAGAACTGCTTATGCAATATCTATAATCACAAAGGTGTGCAATATATGTTAACACGCAACTAAGAAGAGATAACAATAATAAGCATAAGATCTAGTACAAGATTGTCACAAAACATACAAGAAATAACATCAAAGTTCTCAAAGCTGAAGAAACTAAAATGAAGCATTCTAATGAACTATATTTGGTGACATATCATCAGAACAATTGATACTCAAATGCATATATTAAAATAGAATAAGACCTTCTTACGACAAAAGAAATCACTCCATCTACATAAAAAATAAAAGAAAATTATCAGAGAGACCACCAATTTTTCGTGAACACAAGTAGGTTTTTAAACTTTTATAGAGTTGAAAAGGTAGACACATGCATCTTATATGGCAACTTACATGAAAATTTGCATACTACGTACATTGTATCCTATGTCTGTGTCCTCTGTATGGCGTCCCACACGTGGTACACCATGTAGGATGCTTGTATGTATTTTAAACATTATATAATTTTTAGTTTCTACTCCAAAGTTAGAGGGCATAAATAGTAGCTGAGCAAAGTTAAAGGACATATTGTTATTACCTAGGTTTCTATCTATTGTATTATATTTTCTTCCTGGCCATAGTCAACGTGCACATGCACTAGCAACTATTTAATATGCAGTTCTATTTGGAAATCATTCCCCTTAAAGTGAAGAGAGCTAAGCTAGTGGGCGGAAGTTCTAGTGACAAGGATAAATAATGTACCTTCTGTCATTTTACTTGTGGAATATCATATTACTGATCAGATGTCCCAAAACTTCTTCGGCAATCTACAAAAACAATATGCTAAGAACTCACTACAAGCACAATATGGGATAGATCAAATTTATGCTTTATTTTAATATCTTCTGTTGTTTTGCTTCTGATGGGCTTTGCACAACATCATTTTATTGAGGAGAAGACCCAACATCTTTTTTTGCAGGTTACACACATTTTGATTCTTAGGATAGAAGCTTAAGTTGACATGGAATACAAATTGTATGCAATGGAGAAAAACATACTTACTACATCAGGTGTTTCTAGAATGCTCTTAAGTCCTGAAGATATACCAAGCTTAATATTGATAAGAAAGTCATATACAATTGCTCCAGGCTTAGCAACTTCTAGCTCTATATAATGTTTAGTAAATATTGTAAAATAACATGATATATTTATGTTATGTAGGTGTCAGGGAATAATTTAAGTAATATATATATGTTAAGAAGTAAAGCTTCTAATTAATTACCATTGATGTAAATTTTCTTTCCTTTGTCAAGTATCCTGTTTTCAATAGAGTCATGCTGACTCTTTTCCTTTTTCTCGTCATTCTCTAGATTTGATTTTGGATTCTGCATCATGTTCTTACGTTCCTCTTTTTCTTTCCATCTCACTTTTGTTTATTTCCAAAGATATTATTGAAATACACAAAAAAACAAATTAAACAAATTATATATCAAAATTTAATAATTCATGTTAACAGGAAAATAGTACTGAGGGGTCCAGAGTTGAAAAGAATATTTGTCATGACCCGGTCTTGGTCATGATGGCCCCTGTTAGATCCCACCTAATGAAAAGGTAATAAATAAGTTACTTTTTCTTTTACTTTCTAGTAAATTGTCTACATGGTTATCATAAGAACCAATGAATTTCTGAGCTACATTATGCAATGACTTTCCACCAGCCTTTTGACTGGTTGAAGCCAAGCCCCCTAAACGAATATCTCCATATGAGGGGTTTCTACTTCCAGTACTATTTGAACATAGAAGACTTTGTTACAAAACACAAGAACATCTATGTCTATTGGCTTCTTTGGCACAACCTCTTCAATCAGAAGCAACACATGAGGTATGGTGCTGAGAAGAAATCTGCTCAACTCCTCCAACATTTCTCACAACTCTAGTTGAAACTTCAATTTTAGTCTCTTATCTTTCATTTTCACTGGTGCTTGCTCTTGCTACTACTTCACTACTTCGTTCATGGCTTCCTCGTGAGTAGGATTGAATTATAGCTTTTGTCAATGGTTATTTTTTAGAGTGGTTTGAACTTTGATGTACGTGGCATATCAATAACACATACTAAGTATTAAGTTAGAAAACTTTTGCTTTATTACATACTATGTTGTAATTACACAACTTAGTATTCTTTATTACACATACTTAGAATGTAATAAAGTTGTAATAAAGTTGGATAAACTTATTAAAGTTGTAATTATACATACTTAAGGAAGTTTGTATAATGAAGCGACTCTAAAAAATATTAAAAAATTTGCCTCAAAAGTGCCTGAAATCATAATTTCCACATATCTCAAAATTCGTGCCCAATAGCAGAAATTCAACTTCATATTTTTGTTCAGGGGTAAAAATTAGGGAGAGGTGGTCTAACCCCAATTTAAGAGCATTATAGTAAAATTTAAAAATCCCAAAAATGCAATTTCCAGAGATAATCCGTGCCCCTGGCGCAACACGCCAAGGGCGTGCTGCTATGTATTTTTTGTCTAATTTTTCTATCTTGGTCCAACACTTTTCTGTCTTGGGTCTAAGTTTTCCTAAACTTGAGAATACCTATACTTAGCGATATTTCATATTCATATCATCCTAAACATTCCCCAATACCCACTCAAACATTTAGCCACATTTTCACTCTTAAATTCAAGTCTCAAAACCTATTCCGGATCTAAGGATTTCCTTTAAGGTTCTTCTTCAAGCTTCAAGTTTCCACCTTCAATTTTCACCAAGTTTATCTCCAAGCTAAGGTACATGGGTTTCTTTCACACATGATACCCAAGCTTCCTTTTCTTACAAATTGCATGATCTAAAGGTGATTTATTCCTGAGTCTTGATTATTATGAAAATCACTGCACACTATGTTTGAGCATATGAAATTGTGACTATTTCACCATGTTTTGAGCGATAAATGTAAGATCTATTGAAAGGATTGGTGAAGGGTTTTGATGGTTATTGTTTGAGGGTGTTACCAAGTATCTATTTAATCTTTTACATTAAATTTCCTAGCATGATTTCACTCTTGAATTACATGGTTTTACACTAGCACTACATACCCTCTAAGTGTCCGATAAAATGTCCGAATGTGGTTTCTTGTGGAATTGAAGGTCCGAAGCATGAGATATTATATGATTGATGTTATGATGATGAAATAATCTTATGTAAATGATATGTTCTATATAAAGTGTTGCATTAGACCATGCAAATCCTGGGGGTCTAAGAGTCTAGATAACCTAGATGGGGGTTTGTACTCATCAACCATGTGAGTGGTTTGTACTTCGCCACTAGGGTGATAGGGTGAGATTACCATAAACCACATGAGGGGTTTGTACTTTGGAAATCTAGCTTGGTATCTTCTACATATATGATATCCTATATGAGGATGACCTACTTAAGAATGTTTTACTTGAGCATTGGTCATACATGCTATATTGTTATATTATGCTTATTGTCTATTGATATGCATTTTGATTGTGATACCTATCTCTTGTTGTATTGCATCCTACATGCTTAGTATATTCAAACATACTAATGTATACTCTTGACTACATGATATCACCATGTAGAGATCGATCCTAAGTTGATCATTCTCCCTCTCCACGTGGCTAGTTCGGTAATACTCAAGCTAGTTGGTGAGTCCCCCATTTTGGGAATGTCTACTGTGTTTCTCTTATTATCTATTAAGACACTCTTCCTAATATTTTATTTTGACTATGAGGGTGACCCCAATTGCGTTGTCTTAGCCTCCACTCTTATATATGTAGTAGAGGTATTTGTTAGACATGTTATGTATCTATGATAGGAGCTTTGACTCTTTATCTATTTATTATGATGTCATGCAAGCTTTCCCCTTAGTCCCTTTTGCCCCATTCTTACTCTTTATGTCTTGTATATACTTCCAAAACCAGTGATGTGTAATGATAAATTAAATGGCTTGTTTGGAGTTTCTTCGGGTTTTCCATTCATCGTGTCATGTCTAGGCCCTAGGCTTGGGTCATGATAAACTTGGTATCAGAGCACTAGGTTTTTAGATCCTTGGAGTCTAATACACCACCTTTATTAGAGTCCTACTCATGGTTGTGAAGCACGCCATAACTATGAGTTGGAGGCCATGAGGCGTTTTTGAAAATGTTTCCCTTTTTCATGTTCTATGTCGTGTTATAGAGTTGGGGTAACTCTTTATCCCCTAACAATTGTTCTTTGCTTTGATAGATCATACCTAACAATCAACAAACAAGTGCCCTAACTCCCTAGGAGCAATGTACCAATGGCGAGCTCTAGGATGCTCTCACTATGCTTGCCCAACTTGTGACCAATCAAGTCAACCAGGGGTCCCAAGCCCCTTATGCTATTACTCGGGGAGCTAGGGTATGGAACTTCATGAGGATAAATCCTCCAATGTTCTATATCTCAAACGTGGATGAAAATCCACAAGAGTTCATTGATGAGGTCCACAAGATTTTGACTATCATGGGTGTTGGGCCGAATGAAAATATGGAGTTGACGACGTACCAAAAAAGGGTAGCCTAAATATAGTACGATCAATGGGGGGGTGAGAAGGAAATTAGTAATGTGGTGCTTTGGGAGGAGTTAAAATTGGCTTTTCTTAATCGGTTCTTCCCTCTTTAGCTTAGGGAAGCTAAGTTAGTAGAGTTTATGAAATTAAAGCAAGGTTCCATGAATTTAAAGCAAGGTTTCACAATTGATTTTATGCTCTACATGGGAGGCGAGGGGTTGGTGAGGTTCCCAATGTTGCTACCAGTATATTAAAAATCTTTGACTTTTATGTATATAGTTTGATTGATCCGAGTGCCATTCTTTCTTTTCTCACCCCCTTTGTTACCCAAAAGTTCCATATTAAACCCGAGTTATTGCATGAGTCATATGAAGTGTCTACTCCTATTGGTATATCTATTGTTGCTATAAAAGTTTATAGAAGTTGTCCTACTTTCATTTTGCATAAGTTATCGCCTTGTGATCTTGTTGAATTAGGACATGGTTGATTCTGATGTCATTCTTGGGATTGATTGGTTGTATGCCTACTATGCTTCTATTGATTGTAGAACCCATGTGGTCAAATTCCAATTTCCAAATGAATTCATCCTTGAGTGGGAAAGTCAAGATGTGGTGGTCAAGGGTAGATTCATTTCTTGCATTAAAGCTCGTAAGTCGATCTCTAAAGGGTGTCTTTACCATCTTGTGAGGGTTAGGGATGTGTAGTCTCAAGTCCTTCCCAGAGAGTTGGTCCCTATTGTAAAAGAGTTTCTTTATGTCTTCCTAAATGACCTTCCAGGTGTTCCTCCCAAAAAGGAAATGGACTTTGGCATAGACCTCTTCCCTGATACTCAACCCATTTCTGTCCCCCCTTACTGTATGGCCCAGACGGAATTGAAGGAAAAATTGAGGGACTTTTTGGATAAGGGATTTATTAGACCTAGACAATCACCTTGGGGTGCTCTGGTGTTGTTTGATAAAATGAAGGATGAGTCTCTTAGGATGTGTATTGACTACCGAAAACTCAATAAGGTCACTATAAAGAATAGGTATCCTCTTCCAAGAATTAATGATTTGTTTGACCAATTGCAAGGGGATAACTATTTCTCTAAGATTGACCTTCGGTCTGGGTATCATCAAATGAAGTTGAGAGAGTATGATATTTTCAAGATGGCCTTCTGGACTAGATATGGGCATTATGAGTTTGTTGTGATGTATTTTGGGTTAACCAATGCACTATCTATTTTCATAGACCTTACGAATTGGGTCTTCACATCCTACCTTCATTCCTTTGTTGTGGACTTCATTGATGATATATTGATCTATTCACATAGTAGGGAGGAGCATATTGGTCATTTGAGGGTTGTGTTGCAAAGATTGAGGAAGGAGAAATTGTACTCTAAGTATGAAAAATGTGAATTTTTGTTGAAAGAGGTTGCATTCTTGGGTTATGTGGTGTTGGCGGATGGTATTAAGGTGGATCCAAGGAAAATATATGTGATTAGAAATTATCCTAGACCGTTGACCCCATCGGATATTAGGAGCTTCTTGGGCCTAGCGGTTATTATAGAAGGTTTGTGAATGGGTTCTCTTCCATTGCTTCCCTTATGACAAAATTGGCTAAAAAGAAGGTTAAGTTTGTGTGAATTGATGAATGTAAGAGGAGCTTTTACACATTGAAAGAGAAGCTTGTGTCCACTCCTATATTGTCACTACCGGATGGACTTGATGTATTTCTGGTGTATTGCGATGCTTCCCGGGATAGTTTTGCTTATATGTTAATGCAAAAGAGTAAGGTCATAGCTTATGCCTCTACGCAATGCAAGCTACGTGAAGGGAACTAACCTAGCCATGATCTAGAGTTAGTCGCCGTAGTGTTTGCATTAAATATTTGGCATCACTACTTGTATGGCATGCATGTGGATATGTTCACCAAATGTACGAGCCTCCAATATGTCTTCACTCATAAAGTTCTCAACTTGAGGCAAAGGAGATTGTTAGAACTTCTTAAAAGACTATGATATGAGTGTGCACTATCATCCAAGTAAGGCAAATGTTATGACGGATGCTTCGAGTAGGGTGTCTATGGGTAGTCTAACTTATTCCAATGGCGGTGATAAATAAATGGTTAGGGAGGTGCACTAATTGGCTAGATTGGGGATTAGGTTGGAATAGGTTAGTGATGATGGTGTTGTTGTCATTGATGGTCAAAATCTTCATTGGTTGATGAGGTGATAGTAAAACAAGATTTTGATTCCTCTTGCTTGAATTGAAGGCCTTGGTGAAAGAGGGCAAAGTAGAGGTTTTCTCCCAAGTGGGAGATGGTACCGTTAGGTAACAGGGTTGGTTGCGTGTGCCTTGTGTTGATTGTTTAAGTGAGAAAATCCTTGATAAGTCCAATAATTCTTCTTATTCTATCCATTTCGGTTCCACCAAATTGTATAGAGATTTGAGGGATGTGTATTGGTGGGGAGGCATGAAGAAGGATATTGCCAAATTCATTTTCGGTTGCCATAGTTGTCAACAAGTCAAAGCCAAACATCAAAGGTTGGGTAGCCTAACCCAAGACATAGATATTCCTACTTGGAAGTGGGAGGTGATTAATATGGATTTTGTGGTTAGGTTTCCCAAGACTAAAAAAGGTTCTGGTTCCATTTGGGTTGTGGTTGTTATGATCACAAAATCGGCTCACTTTATGCCAGTTAATACAACAAATGGGGCTGAAGATTCTGCAAGGTTATACATTCATGACTTGGTAAGGTTGTATGGGGTTCTTTTGTCCATCATAACGGATCGTGGGGAAAAATTTACTTCAAATGTTTGGATATCTTTCCAAAGGGGCCTTGGTACTAGAGTTAACCTTTCTTTGGCCTTCCACCCTAAAATGGATGGCCAAGCCGAGAGGACCATCCAAACCCTTGAGGATATGCATATAGCATGTGTCTTGGAGCTTAAAGGTAGTTGGGATGATCATCTTTTATTGATTGAGTTGCCTACAACAATAGCTATCATTCTAGCATCACCATGGCTCCATTTGAGGCTCTTTATGGTAGGCGTTGTAGATCACCAGTTGGGTGGTTTGCGGTTGGTGAAGTGACTTTGGTTGGAATCAGATCTGGTTATGGAGACTCTTGAGAAGGTTAGGATGATTAAAGAAAGGTTATCGATGGCCTAAAGTAGCCAGAAGTCCTATGCCGACGTGAGAAGAAGAGACCTTGAATCCCAAGTTAGTGATTGGGTTTACCTAAAGGTTTCAACCATGAAGGATGTAGTCCATTTTTGCAAGAAGGGCAAGTTAAGCCTAAGATACTTTGATCCTTATGAGGTCACGAGGAGGGTTGACATGGTAGCTTATAAGCTGAAGT
Source organism: Solanum sejunctum (assembly GCA_025642045.1). Classification (NCBI taxonomy): domain Eukaryota; kingdom Viridiplantae; phylum Streptophyta; class Magnoliopsida; order Solanales; family Solanaceae; genus Solanum; species Solanum sejunctum. Next base: position 12,455 of record JAOTQJ010153049.1, read on the forward strand.
TACCTAGTGAGATGGAATTGGTTCATCCAGTATTTCATATCTCTATGTTGAGAAAATGTGTGGGTGATCCTATTGCTATTGTGCCTCTTGATGTGGTGGGTGTTGTTAAGGATAACTTGACTTATGAGAAGGTTCTGGTTTAGATTTTGGTTAGGTGGCTGAAGATATTGTGAAATAAGGAGGTGGCATCCGTTAAGGTCCTTTGGAGGAACCAATAAGTTGAAAATGCTACATGGGAGGCCGAAGTGGACATGCAAAGCGGTATCCTTATCTTTTCCACTCCACCCAAGCCTAAGGTACAAATTGTAAGTCCCTTATGTAATTTCATGTTTTATATTTCAGCCCCAAGTTCATTCATGTGCATTCATATCTAAGTTGGCAAATTTGAGATGATTTTTACTGTTATGTTGAGATTTGGAAAATGGTATTTAAATGTAATGATGAATACTTGTTGGGGCTGATTTGTTTATGATCACTATTGTCTTGTACGTCCATTTTACATTCGAGGAAGAGTGTTCCCAAGGAGGAGATATTGAAACGACCCAAAAAAGTTCCTGAAAATGTGCCTCTGAAGTGTCCAGAATCGTAATTTCCATATATCTCAAAATTTATGCTCGATATCAAAAATCCGACATCATATTCTTGTTCAGGGTGTCAAAATCAGGGGGATAAGGTTCTAACCCTGATTTAAGAGCAACCATAGCAAAATTAATTTTAAAAATCACAAAAATGCGATTTCCGGAGATGAGCCGCGCTGGTGAGCATGACGTGCCGAGGGCACACTCCTATGTATTTTTCTATCTCAGTCCAAGACTTTTAGGTCTTGGGCCTAAGTGTACCCAAACGTGAAAGTACCTATATTTAGTCATATTTCACCCTCATATTATCCTAAACTTTCCCCAATACTTACTCAAACACAGCCATATTTTCACTCCTAAATTCTAGTCTTAAAACCTCTTCCGAATCTAAGGATTTCCTTCAAGGTTCTTCTTCAAGCTTTAAGTCTCTACCTTCAATCTTCACCAAGTTGATCTCGAAGCTAAGGTATGTGGGTGTCTTTCAAGGGTTACTTTAACCCATGATGCCCAACCTTTTTTTTTTACAAATTGCATGATTTAACGGTGATTTATTCATGGGTCTTGATTATTATGAAAATCACTACACATTATGTTTTAGCATATGAAATTATGACTATTTTACCATGCTTTCAGCTATGAATCTAAGATTTATTGAAAGGAATGGTGAAGTGTTTTGATGGTTATTGTTTGAGGGTATTACCAAGTATCTATTAAAGCTTTTACATTGAAATTCCTAGCATGATTTCACTCCTGAATTGTATGGTTTTACACTAGCACTACACACTATCTAAGTGTTTGATAAAATGTCCAGATGTGATTTCTTGATAAATTGAAGGTCCAAGCATGAGATATGATATGATTGATGTTATGATGATGAAATAATCTTATGTAAATGATATATTCTATATAAAGTATTACATTAGACCATGCCCGATACGGGGTTATTAAGAATCCAGATAACTGATATAGGGGTTTGTCCTCATCAACCATGTAAGGGGTTTGTACTTCGCTACCAGGGTGGTAGGGTGAGATTATCATCAACCATGTGAGGGGCTTGTAGTTCACCACTAGGGTGATGGGTTGAGATCATCATCAACCAACCAAGGGGTTTGTGCTTAGGAAATTTAGCTTGGTCTCTTCTACATATCTGATTTCTTATATAAGCATGAGCTACTTAAGCATGTTTTACTTGAGCATTGTTCATATATGCCATATTGTTATATTATGCATATTGCCTATTGTTATGCATTTTGATTGTGATGTCTATCTCTTGTTGCATTGTATCCTATATACTTAGTACATTCAAATGTACTAACACATACTCTTGGCTACATAATATCACCATGTAGGGATCGAAGCCCAAGTTGATCATCCTTCCCCTCCACATGGCTAGTTCATTACTACTCAAGCTAATTGATGAGTCTACTATTCCAAGGATGTTTATCTATATTTCTCTTATTATGTATGAGATACTCTTCAATGTGTTCTATTTTGACTATGAGGGTGAGCCCGGTTGCTTTGTCTTGGCCCCCACTCTTATCTATGTAGTAGAGGTATTTGTTGGACATACTATGTATCTATGGTATGAGCTTTCACTCTTTGTCTCCTGATAATGATGTTATGCAAGCTTTCCCCTTACTCCCTTTTGCCCCAAACTTACTTTTTATGTCTTATGTATGCTTGCGTGACTAATAATGTGTAACGATAGGTTAAGAGGCTTGTTTGGGGTTCCTTCGAGTTCTCTATTCGCCATGTCAAGTCTAGTCCCTAGGCTTGGGTCATGACAGATAAGCTTCCTTATATTGTAATAAAGCAAAAGTTTTCTAAATTAGTACTTCATATATATTATTCTTATGCCTCGTACACCAAAGTTCAATCCACTCCCATCAATAACTACTCACGAAAGTTATAAATTTAATTCTTGCTCACAAGGAAGACATGAATGAAGTGGTGTAGTGTTAGAAAGAGCAAGAACCAATGAGAGTGAGAGAGAAGAGACTAACATTGAAGTTTCTACTAGAGTTATGAGAGATGTTGGACCACTTGAGCAGATTTCTTCTCAATACCGTACCTAAGTATTTGAGAGAGTATTGGAAAATGTCTTATATGATATGAGTGTTAAATAAGGCTAAGTATAGGTATTTTCATGTATAGGAAGTGTTAGGCTCAAGACCCAAAAGCCTTGGACTGAATCAATAAAAATTGACCAAAAACAATGAGGCACTCCGCGCCCCTGGTGCATTGCGCTAGGGGCGTGCCTGGACTCTAGAATTTTTTCAACTTTGAGAAAATTGAATTTTTCTATGGTTTCTCTAAAATTTGGGTTAGACCCATTTTCCACTCAATTTTGCCCCGTAAACAAGAATATGATGTCAGAGTATTGAAATAGCACACGAATTTTAAGATATATGGAAATTACTATTTTTGGTGTTTTCGAGGCACATTTTTTGGGTACCTTTTATTGTCATTTTATGTCCATGAGTGTTAGGCAGTATGCCCTTAAGTTCAACCAACTCTCCAAGTATGCTCCACATTTGGTTGCCATCTTGAGGTCTAGGATGAACAAGTTCGTGATAGGTGTATCCGATTTGGTATGTGAAGAATGTCGTACCGCTAGTGATATGGAGTTTTCCAGCATCATGACTTATGCCAAAAAACTTGAGAGGAAAAAGCTTAGGAAGAAGATAAATGGAGAGTCCAAGAGGGCTCGGTTTGAGGATGATCGGTTGCAACATGGTATTGAGTTTCATTGCGAAGGATCTTTTAGTGCTCCAAACAAGAGTCTTGCAATGGAATGAATCGATAAACCAAGGTTCCAAGCTGGCATTAGTGGGATGAGTTTTCCAAAATGCCCAAAATGTGAAAAGGATCATCATGGCAAATTCTTAAAGAATTCAAGTATGTGTTATGGGTGTGGAAATTATGCCATAAGCTTATTGATTTCACTTACTTCTGGAACAAGGCCATGGAGGGTTGTACTCAAGTTCAAGGTGGTCATATGAATCAAGAGTACCAAGGTGACCAAAGGGGTGTTCTACTTCAAAGGAGACAAGGGGCAGATGAGGCGCCTGATGTTATCATCAATTTGTTAAAGTTTCCTTTGACCTTGACATATATGCATGGGAAGGTTCAGGTGTCCCTATTCCCTTCATTATTACTTTTGTTGGTGGTGGGATTCATGTGTGTTTTGGATTGTTATGTGGACTTTTTGGTGTCTATCTCATTAGTTAGTCTATTACTGCTAGAAAGGTTTATGGAAATTGATCCATTGTCGTGTTGTATTTAAGTCCTCACTTTTGATTTAGTTGGATTATATATGGTGGATTTTTATTTTATTCTTGGGATGGATTGGTTACATACATAGTATATTTTCAGTAGTTGTTGGACCCATATGGCCAAATTCCAACTCCTTATTAAACCCATCCTTGAGTGGTAGTGAAGGGGTAAGTCCATTTATTGTCTTAAGGTACAATTGGAATCTAAGGGTTGCATTTACCATCTTGTAAGAGTTGGGGCTGTCGAACCTAAGTTATTTCAATTAAGTCAATTCCGGTGGTCAATGAGTCCTTGAAATCCTTTCCAATATTTTTAGTTTGCAGTAGTGTCTTTTGGTGTGGCTAGTACACCAGTTATGTCTATAGGTCTCATGAATAGGGTATTTAATCCCTAATTTATGTTTTATGGTGGTCTTTGGTGATGGAATATTAGTTTGTTTCCGAAAGTGAGAGAGACCTTGTGAATAGTTTGAGGGTGATGTTGTGAATTTTGAGGTATGTGGGGTTGCTTGTTAGTTGTGGAAAGTGGGAATCTTTGGGTGGCAGGAAGGTGGTTGGAGGAGTTCACCGGTTGGCTAGGTTAAGTATGAGGTTGGGTGAAGTTGGGAATGGTGGTGTAGTGGTCTTGATGGTTCCAAATTTTCTTTTGTTGAAGAGATCTAGTTAAGCAAGGACTTGATTTCCATTTTGATAGGATTGCAGGTTTGTGTGAGAGATGGTAAAGTGCAGGTTTCTCCTAAAGGGGAGATAGTGGTTTGGTGACAAAGTGAACCATATATGCTCAATGTTGGCAATTGAGTTTTTGGTTGTGAGTCCTTATAGAGTGTTGAGGAGAGTTAGTGAGGTTGGATACGAATGGGATTTATCTATGAATTTGGATATGGTTTGTCTGGTTCTTCATGCTTCTAGGTTAAAGGAATGTGTTGGTGACTCTAGTTCTATATAACTCTTTGAGATTGGGGGTTTTGCTGAGGATATGTTGTGTTAGGAGAAGGTCCCATGGGAGGTATTGGATAGAAGGATGGAGAAGTTGATTAACAATGATGTAGTGGTTGTCAAGGCCCTTTGGAAGAATCGCTTAGTCGAAAGTATCATTCGGGGAGCCGGGGCGGGCATGGAGAAGCAATATCTGTATCTCCTTAGTTTATTCAAGATTATGACAATATGTCAAGTCCTTTTTATGATTTCAAATCGTATGTTTCATCCCGTATGTCATTTGCATACATTCATGTTTATGTTAACAAGTTCATGATGATTTTGACACTTATGTTCAGATTTTTTAAAATGGTGTTTTAAGTGTGTTGTTACATTCTTGTTGGGGCTTATTTCTTCATGATTACTCTTCTCATCTACGTTTCTTTGACATTCGGAGACGAATGTTCCCAAGGGAGAGATATTGAAATGACCCCAAAAAGTGCCCGAAAATGTGCCTCGAAAGTGCCGGGAATTGTAATTTCCATATATGTCAAACTCCGTGCGTGATATCAAAAATCCGACTTCATATTCATGTTCAGGTTGCAAAATTGAGTGGTAGATGGGTCTAACCCTTATTTTAGAGCAAATTAATAAGAATTTCAATTTCTCAAAAGTTGCACTTTCTAATAGAGGGTTCGCTCCCCTTAGCGCGACGTGCCTTGGGTGTGCCCTGTGTTATTTTGCTACTGCTTTTTTTTCTTGGTCCAATGCTCTTACGTCTTGGGCCTAAGGCTCCCCATAGGTAAAAACATCTATATTTAGTCATTTTTCAATCTCATTTCATTCAACACATTTTCCAAAACCCTCTCAAACACTTACACAAATATTTTACCAAAATTTCAAGTGCCAAAACTCATATATATCTTAAGGATTTAACTCAATCTTCAATCTCCATTTACAACCTTCATCAAGAATTCTCCAAAGTCAAGGTATATGGGTTTCAAAAATCATTGGTCCCTTTCAATCATGGTGCCCAACCTTTGTTTTATATAAATTACATGTTTTCAAGTTGGTTTATCTATTGGTATATCTTATTATGAATTTTGAGTATAAACTATTTAGGGGTTTTACGAAATATTGTTCAACTATGCACGTTTTGTGCTACGGAGCTATGATCTACTGTGTGTATTGATTAGCGTCTTTGATGTATCTTGCAATAGGTTATTACCTAGTGATGGTGGGTGGATTTACATCGATGTTTCTCACATGTACTTACTATTAAGTTGCATGAATTTTAACTAACACTACACTCCCGCCAAGTATTTGATAAATTGTCTTGTTTAGGATTCTTGAGTTATTGATGGTCTATTGCATGTTTTACAAGTCAAGTGACTTCAAGATGTTCGTAGGCTACAAAGTATGTTTTTAAATCATGAAACTATCTATAGTTTTACGAATCTCATTTTATTTGTTATGAATTATTGAATTCTTATGTGAAGGTTTATGTTAAAGTCTACTAGATGGGGTTCTGAACAATGTGGTATGCCTCACCCTCTAATACAAGGCCAATTGCTGCATTAAGGGGTTATAAACTATGTTGTATGCCTCACCTCATGTATGAATCAACACAACTTACTCTCTTATTCTCCCATGAAGGGGTTATGAACTATGTGGTATGCCTCACCCTCATGTGTAAATCGACACTTTGTATTATATTATGTGTGCATGTACGGGTTATGAACTATAATATCCCTCTGCCATCATGTACTAACCATTACCCACTAGGAGGGGTTACGACCTATGCTATACTACTCACCCTCTAGTATAAGGTATTTGGATGATCTAAGCATGTCACCTTATTTTGTTTAGTAAGTCATGTAAGTATGATTATTTTTCAAGCATGTTTCAGTTCAAGCATAGTTCATCCATGTCGTGTTGCTAATATATTATCTCTTGCTATGGTTATGCATTTTGATTATGTTGCTTATCTCTTGTTGCATTTTATCCTACATACTTAGTACATTCAAACGTACTAGCGCATACTCTATGCCTACATAATATCACCATGTAGGGAATTAGAGCTCCTATTGATCCTCCTCTGCTTAGCTAAAGGGATTGTTTAAGTTAGCTTTTGGTAAGTCTTGATGTCCAGGGATAATATCTATCTTCTCTTATGCTTATGCTTAAACTATATCTTGTATATTTGGATTACGTATTGTCATTATTATGAGGGTGATCCTGGTTGCTTGTCTTGAGCCTCGCCAAGTTCGATGTTTAGTGGTGTTATTCGACAAGTATGTATGATGCTATAAACTTGACTCTCGCTTTAACTCTCTTGATGTTTTATGAAGTGAAGGTTTTTAGTTAGTCCCTATGCCCTTATTTCCACTCTTTGATTGTTGTTTAATTACTTTTGCGACCAAGGATGTGTAATGATATGTTAAGAGGCTTGCTTGGGGTTCGTTCGCATTCCCCACATGCCGTGTCACCTCTAGGCCCTAGTTTGGGTCATGACACAAATCCTTAGACTAATATATCTCTCAAAATTCAAGTGTCCAAATCTATTTCGTATCTTAAGAAAATCATTCAAGCTTCATGCCTCCATTCAAATATTCTCAAGAATTCTCCAAAGTCAAGGTATATGGGTTTCAACTATTGGTTCTTTTTACCCATGGTGCCAACACTCCCTTTTTACCTAAATTTCATGATTCTAAGTTGATTTACTTGTGGGTCTTACTTATTATGAAGTTGACTATGAACTATGTTGGAGTTCTATAAGCTTGTGACTGTTTGAGAATGTTTTGAGGTATGAATTTATGGTTTATTGTTTGATTTAATGAAGGATTTTGATGTATATTGCATGAGAGTATTACCAAGTATTGGTGGTTGGTTTTACATTGCATTTTCTTGTATGACTTCACTCTTGAATTGCACGATCTTACACTAGCATTACACACCCACCAAGGGTTTAATAAAATATTTGGTTTTAGATTCTTGAACTATTGATGATCTATCGCGTGACCTATGACTTAAGTGACTTTATGATGATGAAAGGAAGGTATTTATATGATTATTTAATGAAAGTATCTATTATGATGAAAGTTGACCAATTGCCTAGTTCGAGGGGTAGTAGGCCCGAACTATAACATTGAGGGGTATATACCTCATTTTCCTAGCTCGAGGGGTGGTAGGCCCGTGCTACTATATTGAGGGGTATATACTTTAGTTGCTTCACGAAATAGGTAGTAGCCCTTGGTCATGTAATGATTGTCACCTTCTTCACATGCATTATGTTCTATATAAGCATATTTTAGTTCAAGTATCATTCATTCATTTATGTCATATTGCTAATATGCTATGTCTTGCTTACGATATTGCATTTTGCCATGTGGATATCTCTTGTTGCATTGCATCATATAGACTAGGTACATTCAAATGTACTAATGTAAACTCTATGCCTAAATGATATTACGATGTAGGAACCGGAGATCTTATTGACTCTCCTCTACGTGGCTAGACGAATTGTTCAAGTTAGGTTTTGGTGAGTCCTCAAGTCCAGGGACAATATCTATCTTCGTTTATGCTAATATTTATACTATATCTTGTATACTTGGATTACCTATTGCCATTACTATAAGGGTGAGCTTGGTTGATTATCCTGGGCCCCGCTAAGTTCTATGTTTAGAGGTGTTGTTGGACAATTTATTTAAAGATGCTATAAGCTTGTATCCCTCTTTGACTCCCTTGACATTTTATGAAATAAAGGTTTTTGCTTAGTCCCTATGCCCTTATTTCCATTATTTTAATGTGTTTAATTATTTTTGCAACCAATGATATGTAATGATATGTTAAGAGGCTTCCTTCGGGATCCTTCGGATCCTCCATACGCCATGTCACATCTAGGACCTAGTTAGGGTCATGACAAACTTGGTATTAGAGCACTAGGTTGTTAACGGTCCTTGAAGTTAAACACACAGCATCGATTAGAGACCTATTCATCATTATGAAGCGCCACGGCTATGAATGGGAGGCTATGAGGCATTCTTAGGAAGTGTTTCCCTTCTTCTTGATCTATATCGTGCGATAGAGTTAAGTCTCAAAAGGCTTATTTCTTATTTTAATCTTTGCATTTTAGAATACGTCTCAAACCACTCAAGAAGGTCATATATCAAATGCGGAGGTTCGGAATAGTCTATAGGAATTGGTCAAAGTAGTGACAAAATTGACAACTTGCCATGATCAACAAATATGGGACCCCGAGACATCAAACTGTAAAAGTAGAGAGGGGGAGGCCAAGAGAGCTTGACTTGAGGGAGCTTCGTCTTCTAATAGACTTTCGGTGCCCAAATTTGGAAAGAAAAGGATCCCTAACGCTAGTTGTGATGGGTGGGGCAAGAGGTATCAAGAGAGGTCTTTTGTGGGCACTAAATGTTGTTAAAAGTGTGGTGGCAATGGTAACGAGATAAGGAATTGCTCGATGTCATCGAAGGAAGAAAGGAGAAGAGGTTAAATTGAAGGTAGCAACGGTCAGAGGACTCGCCCTAAATGTCATAGTGTGGGAGGAACCGTGATGGAACATGTTTGAGGAACACAGATGTATGCTATGGGTATGGCAAGATGGACCACAATATTGATAATTTTCCATATTCTCGAAAAATGTGTAAAGGTAGTCATGTTGGTCAAGAGACTCAAGGGGGTGATGAAGGGGTGGCAAACCCAAGATTCTGAATATTTGGGAAAGGCCATGGTGGCCATGTTTGAAGAAGTCTAATTCTTGGTGGTTGTCTTTATGTTCAGCCTGATGGTCCTCAAGGGCAAGGTGCCAATGCTGGCCAAGGAGGAAATAAGACACTCGATATTGCTACCGGTATGTTAAAATTTTCTTTGGCTTTGATGTGTATGTATTGATGGTCCCAGGTGCCACTATCTCTTTCATTATTCTTTCTTATTGCTACTGGACTTCAAATGTGCCCGAGTTATTGTGTGAACGTTTGGACTCTACCCCTTTGTTGGGACTATTGTTGTTAGAAAGTTAATAGGTATTGTTCCATGTTCATATTGCATTAGGTCTTGCCTCATGATTTTTTAGGTCTGATGTGGTGGATTTTGATTCCATACTTGGGACATATTGGTTGCATAGATGTTGTGTCTCCTTTGATTATAGGGACCGTTGAGTTAGATTCCAATTCCCTAATAAACTCATCCTTGAGTGGGGCTTGTAAGGTAGTCACGAAGGGCTATTTTCGTTTCTTATCTTAAGGTACAATTGATCTCTAGGGGTTGCATTTATAATCTTGTAAGAGTTAAGGGTGTTGAACCTAAGTTATTTATGGTGGTCAATGAGATAGTGAATGTCCCTTTTGTTATTTTAAACTTGGGGTGCTGTCTTCTGGTATGACTTATGAACCATTTATGTCTATAGGTCTAATGAATAGGGTCTTTAAATGCTATCTTGGCATATTTGTGGATGTCTATAGTGACGAAGTACTAATTTATTTAGAGCTCGCGATCTATTTGGGGGTAGTGTTGCAAAACTCGGGGAAAGAGAATTAGTATGCTAAGTATGAGAAGTGTGAATTTTGTTTGAAGGAGGTTACCTTTCTAGATCATGTGGTGTTGGGGGATAGTATTAAGGTTGATCCTAAGGAGACGGATGTGATTAGAAATTGGCCCCGACCATTGACCCCATTAGGAGCTTCTTGGGCTTAGTGGGTTATTACCAGAGGTTTATGAGTGGGTTCTCTTCTATTGCTTCTAGTATGACCAAATCGACTGAAAAGAAAGCCTAATTTTTATGGACCGATGAGTGTGAAAAGAGTTTCCAAATATTGAAAGAGAAGCTTGTGTCCGCTCTTATATTGTCACTACCGAAAAGGTTAAAGGGTTTGTTGTGTATTATGATGCTTCAAGGATTGGTTTGGGTTGTGCGTTGTTGCAAAATGGTAAGGTAATAGCCTAAACTTCTAGATAACTCAAAGTACATGAGAAGAATTTTCCTACCCATGACTTTGAATTAGCCGTCGTGGTCTTTGCTCTGAAATTTCAATGTCACTATTTGTATGGGGTACATGTTGATGTTGTCACTGACTATAAGAGTCTCGAAGATATCTTTACCCAAAAAGATCTCCACTTGACACAAAGAAGTTGGTTAGAACTTCTTAAGGACTATAAGCCTCGCAAGTCGAAGTTTTTTCCTGGAAGTTTCAACCATGTTAACTATGACAACAGTCGTGACTATAAATAGACTCATGACTATGGTAGGGCAGTATGCTCTGCTCTCTCGCAACCCCTACTCTAATTAAAAGACTAAAGGCTCCTACTGAAAATAGGTTGCCAAACTACAACCAAGTGTTTTGCCTTTTGAAGTGCTTGTTGCATAGGGCCACCGAGTCAGAAAGGCCTTCATGACCAGGAATGTGCATTATCATCCCGGTAAGGCTAATTTGTAGCCAATCCATTAAGTAGGTTTTCCATGGGTAGCATATTACATATTGATGATGATGGCAAAAGGGTGGCAAAGGAGGTCCATCGGTTGGCTAGATTGGGTGTTAGGTTGGAAGAGGTGGATAATAGAGGTGTTGTGGTAGTTGATGGCTCTAAATCTTCATTGCTTATGGAGGTGAAAGCTAAGAACGATCTTGACCCTGCTTTGCTAGAATTGAAGGCATTGGTAAAAGATGATAAGGTGGAGGTTTTCTCCCAAAGGGGAGATCGGGCCCTTAGATACCAAGGTAGGTTATTTGTGCCTTATATTGATGGATTGAGAGAAATGATTCTTAATGAGGCTCATGGTTCTTCCTATTCTATTCACCCCTGTTCTACTAAGATGTATAGAGATTTGAAAGAGGTGTATTGGCAGGAAGGTATAAAAAGGGACATTGCCAAATTTGTATCCGATTGTCATAATTTCCAATAAGTCAAAGTAGAGCACCAAAGGTCGAGTGGCCTAGAATAACACATAGAGATTCCTATTTGGATATGGGAAGAGATTAATATGGATTTTGTGGTTGCATTACTAAAGACTAGAAAGGGTTTTGATTCCATTTGGGTTGTGGTTGATAGGATGAGAAAATTGGCACATTTTCTATCCGTTAAGACCACCTATGGGGCTGAATATTATGCTAGGTTGTAGATTTATGATTTGGTGAGGTTACATGGAGTTACTTTGTTTATTATATCGAATCTTGGTGCTCAATTTTCTTCACATTTTTGGAGGTCCTTCCAAAAAGGCCTTGGTACTAAAGTTAAGCTTAATACAGCCATTCACCCTCAAATGGATGGCCAAAGCTAAAAGAACTAATCAAATTCTTGAGGAAATGCTTAGGGCTTGTATATTGCAGTTTAAAGGTAGTTGGTATGAACATCTTCCATTTGATTGAGTTTGCTTATACTATAGCATCGATATGGCTGCTTTTGAGGCTCTCTATGGTAGACATTGTAGATCACCGGTTGGGTGATTTGAGGTTGGAGAGGTGGCTTTGTTGGGACCAGATCTGGTTATGGAGGCTCTTGAGCAGGTTATGATGATTATAGAAAGGTTGAAGATGACCCAAAGTAGCCAAAGGTCCTATGTCGATATGAGGAGAAGTGTTCTTGAATTTAGGGTAGGTGATTGGGTCTATTTGAAATTGTCACCCATTAAGGATGTGGTTCATTTTGGTAAGAAGGGTAAATTGAGTCAAATATATGTGGGCCCTTATAAGGTGATTACGAGTATTTGTACAGTAACTTATGATTTGGAGTTGTCAAGTGAAATGGACTTGGTTTATCTGGTGTTTCATGTATCCATGTTGAGAAAATGTATAGGTGATTTGAACGCTACTGTACCATTAGATGTTGTGGGTGTTGTTGAGGACAACTTGACTTATGAAGAGGTTCAGGTATAGAACTTGGATAGATAAGTGAAAAGGTTGAGAAACAAGGATGTGGCCTTCGGTAAGGTCCTTTGGAGGAGTCAACAAGTTGAAAGTGATACTTAGGAGGCTAAAGCAGACATGCAAAAGCGATACTCTTATCTCTTCCTTTTCACTCAAGCCTATGGTATTAACCTAAGTCCTCTATATGATCTCTAGTCTTAAGTTCAGCCCTCATGTCATTGCATACATTGATGTTTAAATTGATAAGTTGATGATGATTTTTACACTTATGTGGGGATTTTTAAAATAATGTTTAAGTGTGTTGTTGCATCCTTATGTGTGCTGAAATTATCTTGTTTACGTCTCTCATATACCTTTCTTTTACATTCGGTAAAAAATATTCCCAAGGGGAGATATTGAAACGACACCAAAAAGTTTCCAAAAACGTGCTTTTAAAGTGGCTGAAATCATAATTTTAATATATCTCAAAATCCGTGCATTATTTTTGAAATCCGACTTCATATTCTTGATCAGGGGAAAAATTGATTGAGAAATGGGTAAAACCTTATTTTAGAGCAAACGAATCTCAATTTTAATTTCCCAAAAATCAATTTCAACAGAGGTTTTCGCGCCCTAGGCGCAACGTGCCAGGGGCACGCCTCTATGTAATTTTGTGCCCAGTTTTTTTTAGTTCGGTCTAAGAGTTTTGAGTCTTGGGCCTAAGTCTTCCCATGCATGAAAACACCTATACTTAGCAATATTTCACCTTCATATCATACAAGACATTCTCCAGTACTCTCTCAAACCCTTAGACTAATATTTCTCTCAAAATTCAAGTGTCCAAATCTCTACCGGATCTTAAGGAATTCATCCAAGCTTCAAGCCTCCGTTCAAATCTTCTTTAAGGAATTCTCCAAAATCAAAGTACATGGGTTTCAACCATTGGGTCCTTTCAACCATGGTGCCGAAGCTCCCTTTTTTACCTAAATTACATGATTCTAAGTCAATTTACTTATCGTTCTTACTTATTATGAAGTTGAGTACGAACTATGTTGGGCTTTCATAGATGTGTGATTGTTTGAGCATGTTTTGTGCTATGAATCTATGGTCTATTGTTTAATTTGATGAAGGATTTTGATGTATATTACATTAAGGTATTACCAAATTTTGGTGGGTGGTTTTACATTGGATTTCTTTGTATGATTTTACTCTTGAATTACATTATCTTATACTAGTATTATAGACCCACCAAGGGTTTGATAAAATATTCAATTTTTTATTCTTGAACTATTGATGATCCATTGCATTACCTATGACTTGAGTGACTCTATGTTGATAAAATAAAGGTATTTATATGATGATTTCATGAAAACTCTCTATTGTGATGGAAGTTGACCAATTACCTAGTTTATGGGGAGTAAGTCCGAACTACCACATTGAGGGGTATATATCTCATTCGCCTAGATCGGGGGTTAGTGGATCCTTGCTACCATATTAAGGGGTATACACTTCATTCTCCTAGCTCGGGGGGTAGTTAGACCATGCTACCATATTGAGGAGTGTATACCTCATTATCCTAGCTTGGGGGGTGGTAGGTACGTGCTATCATATTGGGGGTATATACCTCAATTTCCTCACCAAGGAGGTAGTAGGCCTTGGTTATGTAATGATGGACACCTTCTTCACATGTATTATGTTCTATATAAGCATAATTTACTTCAAGTATCATTCATTCATTTCATATTGCGAATATGCTATCTCTTGCTTACGATATTGCATTTTGCCATGTGGCTATCTCTTGTTGCATTGCATCCTATATACTAGGTACATTCAAATGTACTAATGTAAACTCTATGCCTAAATGATATTACCATGTAGGAACAGGAGATCTTATTGACTCTCCTCTACGTGGCTAGACGGATTGTTCAAGTTAGGTTTTGGTGAGTCCTCAAGTCCGGTGACAATATCTATCGTCTCTCATTCTTATATTTAGACTCTATCTTATATACTTGGAATACCTATTGTCATTATTATGAGAGTGATCCTGATTGCTTGTCTTGGTCCCTGCTAAGTTCTATGCTTAGAGGTATTTTTGGAAAAGTTATGTAAAGACGCTTAAGCTTTAATAACTCTTTAACTCATTTTATGTTTTATGAAATAAAGGTTTTTGCTTAGTCCCTATGCCCTTATTTCCATTATTTTAATGTGTTTAATTATTTTTGCAACCAATGATATGTAATGATATGTTAAGAGGCTTGCTTAGGGTTCCTTAGGGTCCCCCATGCGTCGTGTCACATCTAAGCCCTAGTTTGGCTCGTGACAAGTGGACCATCTTTTTACCAATGAGGGGTAATCATCGTGAGTACAAGTTGTAGCTCACTTGGTCTTACTCATGTCAATTAAGGTCTCTTCCTGTACATGTATTATTTATTATGCAAGTTGAATGTTTACAAGCATATTTTACTTCAAGCATTGGTCATGTATACCATATTGAGGTTATACTATCTATTGACTATGATTATGCATTCTTACTACATCAGATTATGTCTTATTGCATTGCATCTTGTATACTTAGTACATTCAAATATATTAACGCATACTTTATCCTACATGATATCACTATATAGGGATCAAAGCTCCTCTTGATCATCCTCCACGTGTCTAGTGAGATATTTTGAAGATGACCTTTAGCAAGTCCTCAAATTCGATGACACTATCTACTTTCGTTTTCTATTTTAAGACTTGCTTATGATATATACTTGATATTATGAGGGTGAGCCCGAAAAGTGTCTTGGCCCCCGCTCCACTCAAAGAGAGAGGTGTATGTTAATATCATGATGTATTTATGTTATGACCTTGACTCTTTATGTCTTGATTGTATTCAAACATTTTCCTTAGTCTCGCTTCCCTATTTATTCAATCTCTTGTAATTATTGATTATTTTACTTTCGTAACCAAGGATGTGTGAATGATATATCAAGAGGCATGTTTGGGTTGTCTTTAAACTCCCTATTCATCATGTCACGACTATGCCCTAGGCTTGGGTCGTGATAGGTCAAGCATGCGAAAGAGTTGCTCATGTCATGTTATCATGTGTCTTACAAGTATGCATGTTATCAAATTATGATTATTTCATGTACTCTGTGGGATTAGACCTAGCACGAATTGAGGCTGAAGATGGTAGGTCAACTCAACGGGTCCTTATATAAAGTATTTAGTCTCTAAACTATATGTCACCATTGGATTATTTTATTTCCCATGCTATACTAGTGGATCCATCTTGTTCATGTTATCATGTTTGGTTTGCCTTGGCAAGTAGAACATACTTCACCAGGGGGTGTCATGTCGGTCACCTATATCGAAGGGGTGTCATGCCTTTGATTCTAAGTTGTAGTTGCTTTCTCTATGACATATATTATGCAAGTTGAAAGTTTTATATGTAAGTTTTATTACAAGCATTGATCATGCATGTCAAACTGAGATTGTATCCATTGACTATATCTTATGCATTTTGAATTTGTTGGCTTATGTTTTTCTTTTGCATTGCACCATGCATACTTAGTATAATCAAACATACTAACACATACTTTATGCGTACATGATATCACCATGTAGGAACGGAAGCTCCTTTTGATAGTCATCCTCCACGTGGCTAGTTCGGTCCTTTGAAGAAAGTTTTGGTGAGTCCGATAATATCTGTTTTACTCATGTTATGTTGAGACTCCTTCTTTATGTGGGATGCCTATTACTATGAAGGTGATCCCAGGGAGTGTCTTAGTCCCCACTCCATTCTAAAGTAGAGGTGTTTTTTAGTACTAAGTTTGTGTATGCTTTTATGTTTAACTCTTCTTATGTTTGTATAATTATGAAAGATTTCTCTTAGTCCCGCTTCCCTTTTTATTAATTGACTCTTGTTATTGTCTTATTTTACTTCTACAATCAAGGATGTGTATAAGATATACTTTGAGGCTTGTTTGGTTGGTCTTTGGACTGCCCATTCGGGATGTCTCGTCTAGCGCCTAGGCTGGGTCATGACAAGTTCCCTCATGAGTTGATGTCCCTGAAAGCAGTAAAGGGATTGAGAGGATAGGTCCCTAGTGGATTTGATTCATTCTTTACCTAGCAAGTACGGAACGACTTTGGCAACATCAGGGGAATTTTTGTACAATCATTTATTCATAAGTGATTGTTTTCAGATAAGAGAAACTCATAGATAAGTCCCTCGCTGATAGTAGTCTAAGTTGAATTGATTGGATGTGTTTAGATTGGCATTGATGAGTTATTTTTCTACTTTTCATTCTTGCTTTAGATAGACATCTAACATTCTAATTGAGTATCTTATGAGTTGATATTATTCTATATTATTCTACCTGTATCTATTTCATTTAGCTATTTTACATACTCATATATTCCAGTACTGAGTCCCATTTGGACTGCATCATTTGATGATGCAAAGGTAGGTACTAGGTATCGTTAACAGGTTCGCTATTGAGGATCCTTTGCAGTTAGCTGAGTTGGTGAGCCTTCCTAATGAAGGACCCTTATTTATTTTCATCCAGCTATTAGAGTTAGACTTTAGAGTAGATTTATTTTTGAGTTGAGTTAGCCATGGGTCTGTCATTTGGCATCAATTAATAATGATAGAGGCTTCACTGACTAGAGTTGAGTTGTTGTTTGGAGGTTATGTTGAGCTAGATTCTTTCATACTAGTTTGTTTTTTTGTATGCTTTTGAGACTTTGATTGTCCACTTTTTATTATCATAGTCTTTTGCTGATTGATTGTTTAGTTGTTGAATGAATCAATGCGATAAGGCCAAGTGGTTCGCTAAGGGACTAGCAATAGTCTCTGAGTGTTGGCCACGTCTAGGGTACCCTCCTAGGGCATGAAATTGTAAAACATGCGGAGGAGTCAAGGTTCATCAAGATTTCCTTTAGAATGAAAACTAAAGAGCAGAAAATAGATACATTAAGGAACAAGTCTAAGTAGATTTTTAATGGTAATGTATCCATTTTGCGCATTATCGTTAACTGGTCCTCTCAAGAAAATCTTTTGTAATAGATTCTCAAAAGGTACATAAATGTTTTAATAAAGAAATTCTATTTTACCAACCTTAAAATTGAAAATCCTTCCTACAAGAGGGAGAAGAGACAGTAGAAATAAAAAACGAAAAGGAGAAGATATGTAATATTTGTGAGGACCAGTTTGGTAAACCTATTTTTTTGTAAGAATATATTCATGAAAAAAGATATTTATCTGCTTTTGCGCATTGAAAGAAGCATAATTTGTAATTTTCTTTTTCACAGCAAAGAACTGCTTATGCAATGCTCACAATCTCAAAGCCCTGCAATATATGTAACATGCAATTAAGAAGAGATAACGATAACAATCATAAAATCTAGTAAAACATTGTCATAAAACAGACAAGAAAATAACAATAAAGTTCTCAAAGATGAAGAAACTTAAATGAAGCAATCTAATGAACTATATTTGGTAACATATCATTAGTCCAACTGGTACTCAAGCACATGTATGACAATAGAATAAGTTGCTCCTACAACAAAAGACATCACTCCATCTGCATTAAAAAGTTTTAAAAAATAAAAATTATCCAAGAGGATATCAATTTTGGGTGTGCACAAGTAGGCATTTAAACTTGTATAAAGTTGAAAAGGTAGACACATGCGTCCTATGTGGCATCTTATATGACAATTTGAATCCTACATGTTATCCTATGTGGTGTCCATGTATAGTGTCCTACTTGTGTTACTCCACGTAGGATGCATGTATGTACTTGAAATTTTATATAAGTTTA